>JAOSBO010192840.1:0-41927 GCA_027563915.1 Erythroxylum rotundifolium | reverse complement strand
TGATTTGTTGCTCTTATATAAAGCTGATGTTAATTTTATAAAATAACCCATGGATTCCCTGATATATGAAGCTGATGAACAACTTCACATGATCTTTAAATTCCCTTTTAGAGATGATTTATTGCTCTTATATATAGCTAATGTTAATTCCATAAAGTAACTCATGGATTCCTTGGGTGAATTCTATGGTCTTTCCAACATAAAGTTTAATAACCAAGAAAGTTTTATCCTTTTTTTCATGACTTTAAGCTCTGATGTTGATCATCTTTGCTTAATCTTTGGGTTAAATTTGGATGTTTATGATGCTATTGTTGGGTTAGCCATGGTTGCATGCATCAAATGCATGCGGATGCAGTGAAAGTGTCGGAATCTGATAACCCCAAAACACCAAGATCATGCATGATGCAAAGATATGTAAAGAACATGAAATAACAAAACTTTTTTTACCTTTTGTATCATCTACTTTATTGTTTCTTCTCCTTGTTTTGGTTGTTGCAAACACCAAACCCTTCCTTGATCTCTAAGAACACACAACGATGGAACAAGAAACAATTTATAAGGGTTATTTGAGCACCAAACTAGATGAGTTCTAGTAAATGCTCTAGATGATGGAAGATATGTCAAGAATCTTGTTGCATGCACTTTGATTCATGCAGCAATGGCATGAATAGCAAGAAAAAGACTCAAGACACTTTACTCTCACTCTAGAACTCTTCTAGATCCCTTTCTCTATCACTTTAGCATGTAAGAAATGAAGGAAGCTCGTGTACGTAAGTAAAGAACTCACTTATATACCATTTCATGTCCTCTGCCACGATCGTGGGCAATGAGCCATGATTGTGACACTTTTAAAAATTGGGCTCATCTTCTGCCACGATCGTGACCCTATGATGCATGATCATGGCCTGCTTAAATTAGGCCATACACACTTGTCTGTCATCCGATCTTTTATACGTGTGACACTTATATTCTCGATTATTTTAGGCAGTTGAATTAACTCTTAATTCAATCAAATCATAAAGGATTTCATAATGCCTTTTTGTCAGATTATAAGTGGATTAACAAATGAAATCTTCAATAGTTAATTATCCAACTTTTGAACCTTTCTATAGGAAATTACCGTGCAATTTTTCCTTTCACCATACTATAACCCCACTTGGTTCGGAGGATGGGCTATGTACGAGCTCCCAATAGATTGACTATATCACATCTAGTCCAAGTGATGTTAGTTTTTATCCTGGGATCTCATCACTCTGTGTCATTGAACACGCTCTTCATGACACATAATTACTCTGACCAGAGATTCCTGAGTAATGACCCCAACAAGAGGTCGTGGGTATCATCTCCTTATATCAGGAGTGTTGAATCCTTTATTGGCTACCCAATTACCTTTGAATACCAATAGCTGTCCCTAATCACCACCCTAAGAGTGACCTCATCTTGAGATAACAAGGAATGATGTCAAAACATAGGATTGGTATCCAAGGTATCCTTGAGTACCTCATATCTAAGGATATTTGCACCATTGCTATGATGAGATTTATCATTGACATTCGATAGATCATCCATATGATAATCTCACAGGGGGTCATCCGATCTACTTACTACCCTTAGAAGCATCTTAACTCTAATCATCTCATGATTACAATTTATGAGATCTACTACTTGATCAAATCAAGAAATATAACAAGTGCTTGTTTAATAGAATTAACAATGTCTTATCTTATTAATCCTATGACTAGGGATTATTTAGATATTAACATAATTGCACATGATGGGAATCTCTTTATCATGAGCTCTTCATGATTTCCTTCATGCTATGTTTTGTATCATGGACTTCATTAATTCGATTTAAGCTAAAAATCAATTCATATATAAATGAATATCAAATTTATGAAAAATGCCTTTCACTTTATTAATCAAAATAAAGTTTGTACAAAACTGCTAAAAGTGATTACCTTTAGAGGCACTACACTAATAGCTATAGCACTTTTTAGGATCTTTATGAAGATATTTTGATGATTTGACATAACTAAAGTTATAATTATTTGTGAGTACGTAATCCTGGAACAACCAATTTCTAGATGTGCTTAAATGATCTGTTGTTGCGCAAAATGGCTAGCACCTATCATGATTAGACTAGTGAAAAAATGGAAATCACTAGCTGAGAACGAAAAAGAATACTAGAAAAGATTGTGTGGCACTTAAGTAAAGGTTGGTAGAAATTCTTATGCCTTTCACCATATCATTTAGGCTAGTTTATGGAAAATCTTGCCCTTGCCATTAATATAAGAGCATAAACCACTTTTAGTCATAAATTTTCTTAAGTTAAACCAAGAGTTTATAAGTGAAAAGTGAATATTCCAAATAAATGATTTAGATAGGGTGTTCGACAAGGCATATGAAAATTCAAACATTAAAAAAGGCAAAGTAAAAGCAAGAAAAACTTCGCAAGATCTTTAAATTATCTTTTGGAGATGATTTTTTTGCTCTTATATAAAGCTAATGTTAATTCTACAAAGGAATTCATGGATTCCTTGAGGAAATTTTGTGCTCCTTTCAATGTAAAGTTTAATGGGCAAGAAAGTTATATCCTCCATTTCACAACTATGAGCTCTAATGTTGACCATCTTGGCTCAATCTTTGGGTTACATTTGGAATTTTTTGATGCTATAACACTTTTTAGTATCTTTGTGAAGATATTTTCATGATTTGACATAAATCGAGCTATAATTACTTGTGAGTATGTAATCTTGGAACAAATAATTTCTGGATCTGCTTAAATGATTTGTTGTTGCACAAAATGGCTACAACCTATCATGATTAGACTAGTGAACATACAGAAATCACTAACTGAGAACTAAAAAGAATACAAGAAAAGATTGTGGGGAACTTAAGTAAAGGTTGGTATATAGAATTTCTTGTGCGTTGCACTATATCTTTTAGGCCAGTGTATTGAAAATCTTGTCCTTGCAATAAATATAAGAGTATAAACCATTTTTAGTCATGAATTTTCTTAAGTTTAACCAAGAATTTATTGGTGAAAAGCAAATACTCCAAATTAATGAGTTAGATGAGATCTTCAAATGCTCTTTTGGAGATGTGATGTTGCTCTTATAGAAAGCTAATGATAATTCTATAAAATAAATAATGGATTCCCTGAGTAAATTCTATGTTCTTTTTAACTTGAAGTTTAATGAGCAAGAAAGTTATACCCTTTTTTCACAATTATAAGCTCTAATGGTGAACATCTTTGCTCAATCCACGGGTTAAAATTGGAATGTTTTGATGCTATGGTACATTTTAAGTTCTTTATGAAGCTAACTAGAGCTTTAATTACTTAAGACTACATCATTTTCAAACAAATAATTTGTGGATGTGCTTAAATGATTTGTTGTTAAACAAAATGACTAGCATCTATCATGATCAAACTCATGCGCAAATGGAAATCACTAACTGAGAACTAAAAACCATACTAGAAAAGATTCTAGGGCACTTAAGTAAAGGTTGGTCTATAGAAATTCTTGTGCCTTGCAACACATCATTTAGGGCTGGTTTATGGAAAATCTTGCCCTTGCCATTAATATGAGAGCATAAACCATTTTTATCCATAAGGTTTCTTAAGTTTACCAAAGAAATTATAGGTGAAAAGTGAATATTCCAAATCAATGAGGTAGATGAGTGGTTCGACAGGGCATTTGAAAATTCACACACAAAAAAATAATTGGCAAACAAAATGCAAGAACAACTTCACAAGTTCTTTAATTTCTCTTTTAGAGATGATTTGTTGCTCCTACATAAAGCTGATGTTAATTCCAAAAAGTGAGTCGTGGATTCCCTAAGGGAATTCTGTGCTCTTTTCAACATAAAGTTTAATGAGTAAGAAAGTTATATCCTCTTTTTGACAATTATAAGATCTAATTTTGACCATCCTGGCTCAATCGTTGGGTTAAATTTGGAAGTTTTTGATGCTATAGCACTTTTTAGGATCTTTATAAAGATATTTTCATGATTTCACATAACTAGAGCTATAATTAGTTATGAGTATGCAATCTTGGAACAAATAACTTTTAGATCTACTTAAAGGATTTGTTGCTGCACAAAAATGGCTAGAACCTATCGCAGTTAGACTATTGGACAAATGGAAATCACTAACCGAGAACCGAAAAGGATAGTGGAAAAGCTTGTGGAGCTCTTAAGTAAAGGTTTGTCTATAGAAATTTTTGTGCCTTCCATCACTTCTTTTAGGCTAGTTTAATGAAATTCTTGTCCTTACAACTAATATTAGAAATAGTCTTTAGCTATAAAGTTTCTTAAGTTTAACCAAGACTTTATTGGTGAAAAGTGAATACTCCAAGTCAACGAGTTAGATGACATCTTTAAATGTTCTTTTGGAGATGATTTGTTGCTCTTGTAATATGCTGATGTTAATTTTATCAAGTAACTCATGGATTCCCTAAGTAAATTCTGTGCAATTTTTAACTTAAATTTTAAGGAGCAAGAAAGTTATACCCTTTTTTCATGACTATGACCACTAATGGTGGCCATCTTGGCTCAATCGATGGGTTAAATTTGGAATTTTTTCATGCAATTGTACTTTTTAAGTTCCTTATGAAACTTTTTTCATGATTTCGCATAACTAGAGCTTTAATTACTAATGAATGCATCATCTTCCAATGAATAATTTGTGGATGTGTTTAAATGATTTGTTGTTACACAAAATCACTAGCACCTATCATGATTAGACTTGAGCGCAAATGGAATTCACTAACTAAGAACCAAAAAGCATACTAAAAAAGATTGTGGGGGACTTAAGTAAAGGTTGGTATATAGAAATTCTTGTGCCTTGCACCACATCATTTAGGTAGTTTATGGAAAATCTTGTCCTTGCCATTAATATAAGAGCATAAACCATTTTTATCCATAAAGTTTCTTAAGTTTAAGCAAGACTTTAAAGTGAAAAGTGAATACCCCAAATCAATGAGTTAGATGAGGGGTTCGAAAAGGCATATGAAATTCACAAATAGAAAAATAATAGGCAAAGGAAAAGCCACATCAACTTCACAAGTTCTTTAAATTCTCTTTTGGTGATGATTTGTTGTTCTTATGTAAAGCTGGTGTTAATTCCATAAAGTAATTATGTACTCCCGTCAAAATCCTGTGCTCTTTGAAACATAAAGTTTAATGAGCAAGAAAGTTATATCCTCTTTTAGTGAAAAATTTGTCCTTACAACTAATATTAAAGCATAAATTGTCTTTAGCTATAAAGGTTCTTAAGTTTAACTAAGACTTTATTGGTGAAAAGTGAATACTCCAAATTATTGAGTTAGATGGGATCTTTAAATGCTCTATTGGAGATGATTTGTTGCTCTTGTACAATGATGATAATTCTATAAAGTAACTCACGGATTCCAAAATTAAATTCTTTGCTCTTTTGAACTTATAGTTTAATGAGCAAGAAAGTTAAACCGTTTATTTCACAACTATGAAATATAATGGTGACCATCTTAGCTCAATCGAAGGGTTTAAATTGGGAAGTTTTTCAGGCTATTGTACCTTTTTAAGTTCTTTACGAAGCTATATCCATGATTTGGCATAACTAGAGCTTTAATTACTTAAGATTACATTACTTTGCAACGAATAATTTATGGATTTGCTTAAACGATTTGTTGTTAGACAAAATGACCAGCATCTATCATGATTAGACTCGTGCACAAATGGAAATCACTAACTGAGAACAAAAAAACAAATTAGAAAAGGTTGTGGGGAACTTAAGTAAAGGTTGGTATATAGAAATTCTTGTGCCTCTCCACATCATTTAGGCCAGTTTACAAAAAATCTTGTCCTTGCCATTAATATAAATAAGAGCATAAACCATTTTTATCCATAAATTGTCTTAAGTTTAACCAAGAGTTTATAAGTGAAAAGTGAATACTCCAAATCAATGAGTTAGATGAGTGATTCGAGAATGCATATGAAAATTCACTCATAAAAAAATAATAGGCAAAGGAAATGCAAGAACAACTTCACAGGATCTTTAAATTCTCTTTTGGAGATGGTTTATGGCTCTTATATAAAGCTGATGTTAGTTCTATAAAGTAACTCATGGATTCCCCGAGGGAATCCTGTGCTCTTTTAATCATAAAGTTTAAGGAGCAATAAAGTTGTATCCTCTTTTTCACAACTATAATGCTTGCCATCTTGGCTCAATCGTTAGGATGAATTTGGAAGCCTTTTTATTTTATAGCACTTTTTAGGACCTTTATGAAGATATTTGCATGATTTGACATAACTAGAGCTATAATTACTTATGAGTACGTAATCTTGGAATAAATAATTTCTGATTCTGCTTAAATGATTTGTTGTTGCACAAAATGGCTAGTTCCTATCACTATTAGACTAGTGGACAAATGAAAATCACTAACTGAGAATCGAAAAGGATACTGGAATAGCTTGTGAAGCACTTAAGTAAAGGCTGGTCTATAGAAATTTTTGTGCCTTCCACCACATCTTTTAGGCTAGTTTAATGAAAATCTTATCCTTATCTTTAGCAATAAAGATTCTTAAGTTTAACCAAAACTTTATTGGTTAAAAGTGAATACTCCAAATCAATGAGTTAGATGAGATCTTTAAATGCTCTTTTGGAGATGATTTGTTGCTCCTCTACAATGTTGATGTTAATCCTATAAAGTAACTTATGGATTCCTTTCCAAATTATGTGCTCTTTTTAACTTAAAGCTTAATTAGCAAGAAAGTTATACCCTTTCTTTCACAACTATGAGCTCTAATGGTGACCATCTTAGCTCAATTGATGGGTTAAATTTGGAGGTTTTTGATGCTATAGTACTTTTTTAGTTCTTCATGAAGGCATTAGCATGATTTGGCATAACTAGAGCTCTAATTACTTAAGAGTAGATCATTTTGAAACGAATAATTTGTGGATGTGCTTAAATGATTTGTTTTTACACAAAATGACTAGCATCTATCATGATTAGACTAGTGCACAAATGGAAATCACTAACCAAAAACAAATAATTTCTAAATCTGCTTAAATTATTTGTTGTATCATGGACTTCATAAATTCAATTTAAGATCAAAATCAATTCATCTATAAATGAATATCAAATTAACTAAAAATGCCTTTCACTTTATTAATTAAAATAAAGTTTGTACAAAACTGTTAAAGGTGATTACCTTTTGAGCACTCCACTAATAGCTATGGCACTTTTTAGGATCTTTATGAAGATATTTTCATGATTTGACATAACTAGAGTTATAATTATTTGTGAGTACGTAATCTTGGAACAAATAATTTCTGGATGTGCTTAAATGATTTTTTGTTGCACAAAATGGCCAGTGCCTATCATGATTAGACTAGCGAACAAATGGAAATTAACCAAGAACCAAAAAGAATACTAGAAAAGATTGTGGGGCACTTAAGTAAAGTTTGGTATATAGAAATTTTTATGCCTTGCACCACATCATTTAGGCTAGTTTACGGAAAGTCTTTTCCTTGCCACTAATATAAGAGCATAAACCATTTTTAGTCATAAAGTTTCTTAAGTTTAACGAAGACTTTATTGGTGAGTTAGATGAGATCTTCAAATGCTATTTTGGAGATGAGTTGTTGCTCTTATAGAAAGTTGATGACAATTTTATAAAATAAATGATGGATTCCTTGACCAAATTCTATGTTCTTTTTAACTTAAAGCTTAATGAGCAAGAAACTTATACCCTTTTTTTCACAACTACGAGCTTTAATGGTGACCATCGTCACTCAGTTGATGGGTTAAATTTGGAAGTTTTTTATGCTAGTGTCCTTTTTAAGTTCTTTATGAAGCTTTTTTTTATTTAGCATAACTAGAGCTTTAACTACTTATGAGCACATCATCTTCCAACGAATAATTTGTGGATGTGTTTAAATGATTTGTTGTTACAAAAAATCACTAGCACCTATCATGATTAGACTCGTGCACAAATGGAAATCACTAACTAAGAACCAAAAAGCATACTAAAAAAGATTGTGGGGCACTTAAGTAAAGGTTGGTATATAGAAATTCTTGTGCCTTGCACCACATCATTTAGGTAGTTTATGGAAAATCTTGAATTGCCATTAATATAAGAGCATAAACCATTTTCATCCGTAAAGTTTCTTAAGTTTAAGCAAGACTTTAATGGTGAAAAGTGAATACTCCAAATCAATGAGTTAGATGAGTGGCTCAACAAGGCATATGAAATTCACACATAGAAAAATAATAGGCAAAGGAAAAACCACATCAACTTCACAAGATCTTTAAATTCTCTTTTAGAGATGAATTGTTGTTCTTATATAAAGCTGGTGTTAATTCCATAAAGTAATTATGGATTCCTTGAGGGAATCTTGTGCTCTTTTAAACATAAAATTTAAAGAGCAAGAAAGTTATATCCTCTTTTTCACATCTATGAGCTTTAATGTTGACCATCTTAGTTCAATCGTTGGGTTAAATTTTGAAGTTTTTGATGCTATAGCACTTTTTTGGATCTTTATGAAGATATTTTCATGATTTGACATAACTAGAGCTATAATTAGTTATGAGTATGTAATCTTGGAACAAATAATTTCTGGATCTACTTAAATGCTTTGTTGTCGTGCAAAATGGCTACAACCTATCACTATTAGACTAGTGGACAAATGGAAATCACTAACCTAGAATCAAAAAGGATACTGGAATAGGTTATGGAGAACTTAAGTAAATGTCGGTCTATAGAAATTTTTATGCCTTCCACCACATCTTTTAGCCTAGTTCAATGAAAAACTTGTCCTCATAACAAATATTAGAGCATAAACCATATTTAACTATTAAGTTTCTTAAGTTTAACGAACATTTTGTTTGTGAAAAGTGAATACCCCAAATCAATGAGTTAGATGAGATCTTTAAATGCTCTTTTGGAGATGATTTGTGGCTCTTGTACAATGCTGATGTTAATTCTTTTATGTAAATCATGGATGACTGAGCAAATTCTATGCTCTTTTTAACTTAAAGTTTAATAAGCAAGAAAGTTGTACCTTTTTTTTCGCAATGATGAACTCTAATGGTGACCATCTTGGCTTAAACGATGGATTAAATTTGAAAAATTTTGATGCTATGGTACTTTTTAAGTTCTTTATGAAGCTATTTTCATTGTTTGGCATAACTAGACTTCTAATTACATAAGAGTACATCATTTTGCAAAGAATAATTTATGGATGTGCTCAAAATAGTTGTTGTTACACAATATGAATAACATCTGTCATGATTAGACTTGTGGAATATTGGAAATCCCTACTCGAGAACTAAAAAGCATATTAGAAAAGATTGTGGGGCACTTAAGTAAAGGTTGTTATGTGGAAATTCTTATGCCTTGCACTATTTAGGCTAGTTTATGGAAAATCTTGTCCTTGCATTAATATAATAGGATAAACCATTTTTTTTCCATAAAGTTTCTTAAATCTAACCAAGACTTTATAGGTGAAAAGTGAGTACTCCAAATCAATGAGTTAGATTAGTGGTTCGACAAGGCATATGAAAATTCAAACATAAAAAAATAATAGGCACAATAAAAGCAAGAAATACTTCACAAGATCTATAAAATCTCTTGGAGATGATTTCTTGCTCTTATATAAAGCTGATGTTAGTTCTATAAACTAATTCATGATTTGACATAACTAGAGCTTTAATTACTTGTGAGTCCGAAATCTTGGAACATATAATTTCTAGATGTGCTTAAATGATTTGTTGTTGCACAAAATAGCTAGCACATATCATCATTATACTAGTGAAGGAATGGAAATCACTAACCGATAATCGAAAGGATACTGGAAAAGCTTGCAAAGCACTTAAGAAAAGGTTAGTTAATAGAATTTTTTAATGCCATCAACCATATCTTCTAGGCTAGTTTAATGAAAAACTTGTCCTTACAACTAATATTAGTGCATAATCTGTCTTTAGCTGTAAAGTTTAACTAAGACTTTAATGGTAAAAAGTGAATACTCCAAATAAATGAGTTAGATGAGATCTTTAAATGCTCTTTTGGAGATGATTTATTGCTCTTGTACAATGATGATGTTAATTCTAGAAAGTAACTCAATGAATTCCTTGAGCAAATTCTGTGCTCTTTCTAACTTAAAGTTTAATGAACAAGAAAGTTATATCATTTTTTTCACAACTATGAGCTCTAATGGTGACCATCTTGGCTGAATTGATGGGTTAAATTTGGAAGTTTTTGATGCTATGATACTTTTTAAGTTCTTTATAAAGCTATTTTCATGATTTGACATAACTAGACCTCTAATTACTTAAGAGTACATAATTTTGCAACAATTAATTTATGGATCTGCTTAAAAGATTTGCTGTTACACATCACGAATAACATCTATCATGATTAGGCTCTTGCACAAATGGAAATCACTAATCGAGAACTAAAAAACATACTAGAAAAGAATGTGGGCCACTTAAAGTAAAGGTTGATATATAGAAATTCTTGTGCTTTGCACAACATCATTTAGGCTAGTTTATGGAAAAATCTTGTCCCTGCCATTTATATAAGAGTATAAATCACTTTTATCCAAAAATTTTCTTAAGTAAAGGTTGGTCTATAAACTAATTCTTGGAGTGCCTAAGAAAATTCTATGCTCTTTTTAACTTCAAGTTTAATAAAGAAGAAAGTTATACCCTTTTTTTTCATAACCATGAGCTCTAATGGTGAGCATCGTGGCTCAATCAATGGGTTGAATTTGGAAGTTTTTGATGCTATGGTACTTTTTAAGTTCTTTATGAAGCTATTTTCATGATTTGGCATAACTATAGTGCTAATTACTTAAGAGTACATCATATTGTAATGAATAATATGTGGATGTGCTTAAATGATTTGTTTTTACACAAAATGATTAATGTCTATCATGATTAGACTAGTGCAAAAATGGAAATCGCTAACCGAGAACTAAAAAACATACTAGAAAAGGTTATAGGGCACTTAAATAAAGGTTGGTATATAGAAATTCTTATGCCTTGCACCACATCATTTAGGCTAGTTTGTGAAAACTCTTGTCTTTACCATTAATATAAGAGCATAAACCATTTTTATCCATAAAGTTTCTTGAGTTTAACCAAGACTTTATAGGTGAAAAGTGAATACTCCAAATCAATGAGTTAGATGAGTGGTTCGACAAGGCATATGAAAATTAAAACATAAAATATAATAGGCAAACGAAAAGCTAGAACAACTTCACAAGATATTTAAATTCTCTTTTGGAGATGATTTGTTGCTCTTATATAAAGCTAACGGATTGCTTGAGGGAATTCTGTGCTCTTGTCAACATAAAGTTTAATGAACTAGAAAGTTATATCCTCTTTTTCACAGCTATGAGATCTAATGTTGACCATCTTGGCTCAATCGTTTGGTTAAATTTGGAAATTTTGATGCTATAGCACATTTTAGGATGTTTATGAAGATGTTTTTGGGATTTGACAAAACTAAAGCTATAATTAGTTATGAGTACGTAATCTTTGAACTAATAATTTCTGAATCTTCTTAAATGATTTATTGCCACACAAAATGGCTAGAACCTATAACGAATAGACTTGTGGACAAATGGAAATCACTAACCGAGAACCGAAAAAGATACTGGAAAAGCTTGTGGAGCACTCAAGTAAAGGTTGGTCTATAGAAGTTTTTATGCCTTCCACCAAATCTTTTAGGCTAGTTTAATGAAAATTTTGTCCTTACAACTAATATTAGAGCACAAAGCATCTTTAGTAGTGAAGTTTCTTAAGTTTAGCCAAGACTTTACTGGTGAAAAATGAATACTCAAAATCAATGAGTTAGATGAGATCTTTAAATGCTCTTTTGGAGATGATTTGTTACTCTTGTACAATGCTGATGTTAATTCTATGAAGTAACTCATAGATTCCCAAAGTAAATTATGTGCTCTTTTTGAAAAGTTTAATGAGAAAGAAAGTTATACCCTTTTTTCATAACTATAAGCTTTAATGGCGACCTTCATGTCTCAATCGATGGGTTAAATTTGGAAGTTTTTGAAGCTATGGTACTTTTTAAGTTCTATTTTCTTGATTTCTCATAACTAGAGCTCTAGCTACTTATTAGTACATCATTTGGCAGAAAATAATTTGTGGATGTGTTTAAATGATTTGTTGTTACACTAGCATCATGGAACAAATGATTTCTGGATGTGCTTAGATGATTTGTTGTTGCACAAAATGGCTAGCAACTATCAAGATTAGACTAGTGGACAAATGGAAATCACTAATCAAGAACCAAAAAGGATATTGGAAAAGATTGAGGGGCACTTAAGTAAAGGTTGGTAATCATAAATTCTTGTGCCTTGCGTCACATCATTTAGGCTACTTTATGGAAGATCTATTCCTTACCATTAATATATGAGCATAAACCATTTTTAGCAATAAAGTTTCTTAAGTTTAACGAAGACTTTATAGGTGAAAAGTGAATACTCCAAATCAATGAGTTAGATGAGTGGTTCAAAAAGGCATATGAAAATTCACATATAAAAAAGCAATAGGCAAAGGGAAGGCAAGAACAACTTCACAAGATATTTAATTTCCATTTTAGAGATGATTTATTTCTCTTATATAAAGCTAATGTTAATTCCTTAAAGTTAGTCATGGATTCCACAAGTGAATTTTGTGGTCTTTTCAACATAATGTTTAGTGAGCAAGAAAGTTATATCCATTTTTTCACAACTGTGAGCTCTAATATTGACCATCTTGGCTCAGTTGTTGGGTTAAATTTGGAAGTTTTTGATGCTACGGCACTTTTTAGTATCTTTATGAAGATATTTTCATGATTTGACATAACTAGTGCTATGACTACTTGTGAGCACGAAATCTTGGAACAAATAATTTCTGGATGTGCTTAAATGATTTGTTGTTGCACAAAATGGCTAGCACCTATCATGATTAGACTAGTAATCAAATGGAAATCACTGACTGAGAACCAAAAATCATACTACAAAAGATTGTTGCGCACTTAAGTAAAGGTTGGCATATAGAAATTCTTGTGCCTTATACCGCATCATTTAGCCTAGTTTATGGAAAATCTTGTCCTTTCCATTAATATAAGAGCATAAACCATTTTTATCCGTAAAGTTTCTTAAGTTTAACCAAGAATTTATCTCCAAATCAATGAGTTAGATGAGATCTATAAATGCTCTTTTGGAGATGAATTGATGCTCTTATAGAAAGCTAATGTTAGCCATGGGCATGTGAAAGACAAGAAAAGAAGCATACATGGTGTGATCCGCCTCAAGATAGCCTAGGATATGACTTACATGGACATGAGCTTGCAAAAGGAGGCTTAGGAGCTAAAATTGAATCAAATTTGAAGTCTAAATGTGCAAGGAAAATGGCTGAACGAAATTCCCATATCAAAGGCCCAACATTCAAGTCTAATATTCCTAAAGATCCATTACAAGATGTTGGAGGACCAGTGACAAGAGCTACAACCAAAGCAATGAAGCAAGCCTTGAATTGTTTGATCCAAGACCTTCAAGAGATAAAACCCATGTTGTTGAGTAAGATTTCATCTCATAGGGGTCCATGAGACATTGTCGTACTCAATTTCATCTGATAGATGTCCAAGAGGCATTGTATTACTCATTGAAGCTCACTATGAAGTGTCCAAAGGCCCACATGGAGTCCAATTGGAAGAACTCACTTAAAATACCATGTGACAACCATTTTCCACTTAAAAATAAGGAGAAGGACGTGATCTATAAGGTCTAATATGATCAGATCATGTTTTAATTAGTTTCCTTTTTGTTTTCTTTGAAAGAAGGTCTTCTAGTCAACACCTTTCTAAGTTTATTTTGTTTCGTTTTAGGGATTGATTTGTTTCCTTTCATTTAGTTTCTTCTTTAGGACATTAAGTTAGGAAATTTTCCTATAAATAGGCATCCTCTATATACTTTGGAAGGGGATTTTCATTTTACAAATACTATTGAGCATTATTAGGAGCATTCTTTGAGAATACTTAACTTTGTGGTGTCCCGAGGTTAGAGTTCTAAGAGACAAGTTCAGTTAGGGTTCTGTCCATTAACCAACATTTTTGCTAGGGTTCTATGAGGCAAGTTCTCTTAGGGTTCTTTCTATTGACCAACATTCTTCTAACCCCTTTTCTCTTTGTGTTTTATTTCTATCAATTCAATTTTGTTTCTTGTGCTTTCATGTGTGATTGATTCTAGTCATTCTCAAGAAAAGTTCTATCTTGTTGAAGGTTCTCTAAGACTAGTTCCTATTAGGTCTCCCGTCATTTGGTATCAGAGCGCTTTGGTTGCTAGATTTCAAATAACTATCCTTTTGTTGTTTATTTTCGTTCTTCTTCTCTGTCTATTTTTAATCCACTATTTCATTCACTTTTTGTTCAAGTATTTGGCTGAATAATAGGTGTTTCTATTAAATGGAAATTTGAGAGCATCCAGCTTCTGAAAATTTCTTGGCATTTTTTTGTTTCCATATTTATTTGTGTGAACTTCAAATTATTTGTAAAAAAAAGAAGTAGAAGTCAAAAAATGAGAAATTCGTCAAAAAAAGGAAGAAGAAAACAGTCATATTGTGTGTGCTGCAATTTCTAGAGGAGTGGAGTACTTTCCTAATTTGCATTACTTGGAACTTGTTTACTTTCCTATTTGCTTCACATTCTTATTTCAATTACTTTCCTATGTTGCCTTTAGTTTCCTGTTTTATTTCTTCCCTCATCCATCTTTCTTTTGCTTCAAGTTTGTAACTTTCCTTGAGGTAATCACTACCTTAATTCATTTCTTATACAATTTTTTCTTTACTTGGTTTCCAAGTTTCTCCACTTTCCCATCATTTTTCTTTCCTTTTGAGTATTCGTCTCCTTTACTTCTTCTTTATTTTCCACACCCTATTTCCCCTTTTGGATTCTTTGAGAATTTTATTTTGGGATTCTAGTCTCGGCTGCCACTTGGTTTGATTGCTTCTATTTGATTGTGTCTTGTTTCAAATAAGGATACTATAAAAATCAAGTTGAGTGGTAAAAGGCAAGAGTGTTTTCATTATAGAAAAAGCCAATTTTTGTTTGAAACACAAGTTTTTTGGCATCTTTTGAGTGTATGAATGTGAGGTTAAGGGGTGAGGTCCATGTTGTTTTTTTTATTGTTCACTAACATTTTGCAGTTTATAAACTGTCTCAAGAAGATGAATCATATGAACAAGATCTCAATGTCTTTATGAAGGCTGTGCAAGATCAATTTTGGAGTTAAATGCTAGGTTGGATGACATCCAATCCACGTCAAACTCCAAAGGTCCTTGAAGGAAGTTCCATGAAGAAGATGGAGATGTGCAATCCGAGGATGAAGGCCCCAACACTAGGAGAGGTAGACAAGCTCTTTCTTATAATGAATTTGACAAAGTAAAATTGAAAATCCATATTTTTCAAGGAAAAAATGATCCTGAATTGTATTTAGAGTGGGAGAGGAAAATAGAACATGTATTTGAGTGTCATAAATATAGTTAGGAGAAAAAGATAAAACTTGATGCTATTGAATTTTGTGACTATGCTAGTATTTGGTGGGATCAATTGCAAGTAAATTGAAGGCCGACTTATGAAAGACCAATATGCACATGGCAAGAAATGAAAGCCGTCATGAGAAAGTGCTTTGTTTCAAGTCATTACTATCGAGACTTGTTCAAGCAGCTGCAAAGATTGAGGCAAGGATCTATGAGTGTTGAAGAGTACCACGAAGAGATAGAGATCATCATGATTAGGGCCAATGTTGAGGAAGACATAGAAGCTACCATGAAAAGATTTCTAGATGGTTTGAGCCCTGAAATTGCTTTTATTGTAGAGCTGTAAAATTTCCTTTACATGGATGAGTTATTGCATAAGGCCATCATGGTAGGAAAGGAATTAAATATATAAAATGGTGTTGGATCAAGCTCCTGGAAGAAAAGATTGAAGGAGTCCAAAAATTTCTTCAAATCCAAGGAAGATATCAAGCCAACGGAGGAAAGTAAGCTTAAATTCTCTACCCCAAATCCTAAGGGTAAAAATGACTCTAAACTCTCTTCTTCTTCTAATCCTTCTTATAAAGTTAAGTGCTTTAAATGTCAACGTTTTGGTCATATTTTTTCTCAATTCCCTAACAAAAGAACTATGATTTTACTTGAGAATGGTGATGTTGCTAGTGAAAGTAGTGACAGTGATGATTTTGATGATGTGCCTCCATTGACAGATTCTTCCGATGTTGATTGTGATGCTGAGGTTGGTGATGCCCTGGAGGCTAGGCGTGCTCTTAATATCCAACCAAAAGAAAATCTTGAAGAAGAGGAAGGTGAGCACATCTTTCATACAAGGTGTCTTATTAATGGTAAAGTTTGTAGCATGATCGTAGAAGGTGGAAGTTGTACCAATATTGCTAGCACTTATTGACAAGCTTAATTTGCCTATTTTGAAGCATCCTAGACGAAATAAATTGCAATGACTGAATGATTGTTGTGACGTGAAAGTCACCAAACAAGTGACAATTGCATTTTCCATTGGCAAGTATCTGATGAGATTTTATATGATGTTGCACCTATGTATGCTAGACATGTTTTGGTTGGTAGACCTTGGCTATTTGATTCATAAGTTAGGCATGATGAATTCAAAAATTGCTATTTTTTTCCTTTCCATGGTAAAAATATTATATTGAAACCTCTTAGGCTCATTCAAGCTTATGAGGATCAAGTTAGGATTGAGAAAGAATGCAAATTGAGAGAAAAAGAAAAGAAAGAGAGAGAGGTCAAAAAGAAAGAAAAAGAGAGAGAAAATAGAACGGCTGGGAAAAATGAAGAAAAGAAAGAGTGACTTTATTTGCTAGAAAAAGTAAGATCAAGAGAGCTTTAAAATGTGATGAATCTTATATATTTTTATATAAAGATGTTTTCTTAACTGCTAATGAGCTTGATCCAACTTCGCCATCTAGTGTTTTTTCTTTGTTGCAGGATTTTAGGGATTTATTTCCGAAGGATATTCCCGATCCATTTCCCCCCTATGAGAGGCATTGAGCACCATATAGACTTCCTTCCCAGAGCTTCAATTTTTGAATAGGCCTACGTATAGAGCCGATCAAGAAGAAACTAAAGAGATACAAAGACAAGTTGAAGAGCTCATGAAAAAGGGCTTTGTGAGAGAAAGCTTGAGCCCATGTGCTATGATGGTTATACTTGTTCCTAAGAAAGATGGCAAATGCAAAATGTGTGTTGACTGCAGAGCCATCAATAAAATCACGGTGAAATATCGTTACTTTATCCCTATTTTAGATGATATGCTTGATGAGTTACATGGTGCTTATATATTTTCTAAAATTAATCTTAGAAGTGGGTACCATCAAATTCACATAAAAAAGGGTGATAAGTGGAAAACTGCTTTCAAAATTGAGTTTGGGTTGCATAAGTGGTTAGTTATGCCTTTTGGCTTGACTAATGCACCTAGTACTTCATGAGTTTGATGAATCATGTGTCTATTTTATATTTGTATAAGTGGTTAGTTACCCCTTTTATTGGAAAGTATGTGGTTGTCTATTTTAATTATATTCTAGTATATTCTAGAAGTTTAGATGATCATGTGAAATACTTGCATGATGTGTTTGGACTTTTAAGATAGAATAAGCTTTATGCCAATTTAGAAAAAATGTTCCTTTGCATGGATATTATTGTGTTTCTTGGTTATTGTAGGTGTTAAAGGACTTCAAGTTGGTGAAGAAAAAGTGAAGGCAATTAGAGAATAACGAAGTCCCAAGAATGCAAATGAAATTCGAAGCTTCCATGGCTTGGCAAACTTCTATCAGAGATTTATGTAGGACTTCACTACTATTGCTGCCCCTTTGAATGAATTGGTAGAAAAGAATGTGATTTTTAATTGGGGTGATTCACTAAAGGTTGTTTTTAACACCTTGAAAGAAAAATTGACCAATACTCCTCTTTTTATTCTTCTTGATTTTTATAAAGTTTTTGAGGTTGAATGTGATGCTTTTAGAATAGGCATTGGTGCTGTTTTAATGAAGGATTTGAAACCCATTGCTTATTTTAGTGAAAAACTAAGTGGTGCTGCTTTAAATGACTCCACTTATGATAAAGAGTTGTATGCTTTAAAAAGGTCCTTTAGAGACTTGGCAACATTACTTGTGGCCAAAAGAATTTATCATTCATTCTGATCATGAAAGTTTGAAATTTCTAAAGTCCTAAGGTAAATTGAACAAGAGACATGCTAGGTGGCTGGAATTATCGAAACTTTTCCTTTTGTTATTTATAAACAAAGGAAAGAAAACGTTGTGGCTGATGCTCTTTCTAGGAGATACTCTCTTATTACCTCTATGCATGCTAGATTACTTGGTTTTGAGATGGTGAAGGGCATGTATGAATCTGATTGTGACTTTACAGAAATTTGGAAATCTTATGAAAAACATGGTATTGATAATTTCTATAGATTTGATGGATTTCTATTAAAAAAAGATAAACTTTGCACTCCATTTTTCTCTATGCATGCATTACTTATTAGAGAAACACTTGGTGGTGGATTGATGAGTCAGTTTGGTGTTGAGAAAACTTTAGCTCTTTGGCATGAACATTTTTATTAGCCTAACATAAGAAAGGATGTTGTTTCTATTTGTGCTAAATGTATTACTTGTAGGCATGCAAAATTTAAGGTTCAATCACACGGTTTAAATTCTCCCTTACCTATCCCCTCTCATCTTGGGGTTGATATATCTATGGACTTTGTGCTTGGATTGCCTAGATTATCTAATGGAAAGGTTAGTATCTTTGTGGTGGTTCATCAATTTAGCAAGATGGCTCACTTTAATGCTTGTTCTAAAACTAATGATGTTATCCATGTTGCTAAATCTTTAAAGAGGTTGTAAGATTGCATGAGTTGCCAAAGAATATTGTGACTGATAGAGATGTGAAATTTTTTAGTCACTTTTGGAGAACTCTATGGAATAAACTTGGCACTAAACTCTTGCTGTCTACTATTGCATGTCCTCAAGGAATAGTCAAACTAAAATGGTAAATAGAACATTGACAACATAGTTGCATACGAACATCCAAAAGAAATTGAAGAATTGGGAAAAGCGTCTCCCACACATTGAGTTTGCTTATAATAGTGCTATTCATTCTACTACTCATTTTTCTCCTTTTGAGATTGTTTATGGGTTTAATCCTTTGACTCCTTTGAAAAATCTTCCATTGCCTTCTAATGAGTTTACTAACTGTGACAGCATGAAAAAAGGCTAAATCTGTGCAGGAGTTACATGCTAAAGTTAGAGCTAACATTGAGAGGAGAAATGAACAATATGCAAAGCAAGCCAACAAAGGCCGAAGGCATGTTACATTTGAATCTGGTGATTGGATTTGGTTACACTTGAGAAAGGAGGGGTTTCCAGAACAAAGGAAATCTAAGCTACAACCAAGACGAGATAGCCCTTTCAAGTTTTAAAAAGGATTAATAATAATGCTTAAAAATTTAATTTTGCTTAGATCCTATGGTAATGTTAGTGCTACATTCAATGTATCTGATTTATCTCTCTTTGATGCTGCAGATTCGAGGACGAATCTTTTTAAGGAGGCAGGGAATGATGGAGAACACGACATGTGAAAAATAAGAAGAGAAGCATACACGGCATGATCTGCCTCAAAGAATAATTTGTGGATGTGCTTAAATGAATTGTTGTTACACAAAATGACTGGCACCTAACATGATTAGACTAGTGCAAAAATGGAAATCACTAATCGAGAACCAAAAAGCATACTAGAAAAGATTTTAGGGCACTTAAGTAAAGGTTGGTCTATAGAAATTCTTCTACCTTACACCACATCATTTACGCTAGTTTAACAAAAATCTTATCCTTAAACCTAATACTAGAGCTAAAACCTTCTATAGCTATAAAGTTTCTTAAGTTTAAACAAGACTTTATAGGTGAAAAGTGAATACTCTAAATCAATGAGTTAGATGAGATCTTTAAATGCTCTTTGGGAGATGATTTGTTGCTCTTGTACAATGCTGATGTTAGTTCTGTAAAGAAACTCACAGATTCCCTTAGCAAATTCTGTGCTCTTTTGAGCTTAAAGTTTAATGAGTAAGAAAGTTATACCTTTTGTTCACAACTATGAGCTCTAATGGTGACCATATTGGCTCAATTGATGGGTTAAATTTGGCAATTTTTGATGCTACGGTACTGTTTAAGTGCTTTACGAAGCTATCTTCATGATTTGGCATAACTAGAGCTTTAATTACTTACAAGTGAATCATCTTGCAAAGAATAATTTATGCATGTGTTTGAATGATTTGTTGCTACACAAAATGACTAGCAGTTATCATGATTATACTAGTGAACAAATGGAAAACACTAACCGAGAACCAAAAAGGATATTAGAAAAGATTGAGAGTCACTTAAGTAAAGGTTGGTATAGATAAAATCTTATGCCTTGCATCACATCATTTAAGCTAGTTTATGGAAAATCTACTCCTTACCATTAATATAAGAGCATAAACCGTTTTTCACCATAAAGTTTTTTAAGTTTAACCAAGACTTTATAGTTGAAAAGTGTATACTCCAAATCAATGAGTTAGATGAGTAGTTCCATAAGGCATATGAAAATTTACACATAAAAAAATAGTAGGCAAAGGAGAAATGAGAACAATTTCACAAGATCTATAAAGTTAATGTTAATTCTACAAGGTAACCCCCTAGATTCCCAAAGGGAATTTTGTGCTGTTTTCAACATAAAATTTAATGAGCAAAAAAGTTATATCCTCTTTTTCACAACTATGAGCTCTAAAGTTGACCATCTTGGCTTAATAGTAGGGTGAAATTTGGAAGTTTTTGATGCTATAGCACTTTTTAGGATCTTTATGAAGATATGTTCATGATTTTACATAACTAGAGCTATAATTAGATCTAAGTACGTAATCTTGGAACAAATAAATTTTGGATCTGCTTAAATGATTTTTTGTTGCACAAGATGGCTAGAACCTATCACTATTAGACTAGTGGACAAAAGGAAATCGCTAACCGAGAATCGAAAAGGATGCTGGAAAAGGTTGTGGAGAACTTAAGTAAAGGTTGGTGAAATTTATGTGCCTCCACCACATCATTTTGGCTAGTTTAATGAAAATCATGTCCTTACAACTAGTATTAGAGCATAAGTAGTCTTTAGCTATAAAGCTTCTTAAGTTTAACCAAGACGTTATAAGTGAAAAGTGACTACTCCAAATCAATGAGTTGGATGAGTGGTTCGACAAGGCATATGAACATTCACATAAAAAAAGTAATAGGCAAAGGAAGGGCAAGAATAGCTTCATAAGATATTTTATTTCCTGTTTGGTGATGATTTATTGCTGTTATATAAAGCTGATGTTAATTCCATAAAGCAACTCATGGATTCCCTGAACAAATTTTGTGCTCTTTGTGACTTAAGGTGTAATGAGTAAGAAAGTTATAGCAATTTACCATCTTGCTTATAATGTTTACCGTCTTGTCTAAATCGCTAGGTTAAAATTTGAAGTTTTTGATGCTATGGTACCTTTTAAGTTCTTTATGAAGCTATTTTCGTAATTTGGCATAACTACAGCTATAATTACTTATGAGTACATAATCTTGCAATGAATAATTTGTGGATGTGCTTAAATGATTTATCGTTACACAAAATGACTAGAACCTATCATGATTAGACTAGTGCGTAAATGGAAATAACTAACCAAGAACTAAAAAGCATACTAGAAAAGATTGTAGGGAACTTAAGTAAAGGTTGATATATAGAAATTCTAGTGCCTTACACCATATCATTTAGGCTAGTTTCTAGAAATTCTTGTCCTTGCAATTAATATAAGAGCATAAACCATCTTTAGCTATAAAGTTTCTTAAGTTTAACCAAGACTTTATTTGTGAAAAGTGAATACTCCAAATCAATGAGTTAGATAAGATCTTTAAATGCTCTTTTGGAGATGAGTTGTTGCTCTTATAGAAAGATCATGTTAATTCTATAAACTAACTAATGGATTCCCTGAGAAAATGCTATGCTCTTTTTAACTTAAAGTTTGTTAAGCAAGAAAGTTATACCTTTTTTTCCCATCTATGAGCTCTAATGGTGACCATCTTGGCCCAATCGCTAGGCTAAATTTGGAAGTTTTTTATGCTATGGTACTTTTTAAGTTCTTTATGAAGTTATTTTGATGATTTGGCATAACTAGAGCTCTAATTACTTATGAGTACATAATCTTAGAACGAATAATTTGTGGATGTGCCTAAATGATTCATTGTTACACAAAATGACTAACTTCTATCATGATTATGCTACTAAACAAAGGACAATCACTAATCAAAAAACAAAAAGGATACTGTAAAAGAATGTTTGGATCTTAACTAATGGTTGGTATATTGAAATTCTTGTTCCTTGTTCCAAATCAATGTAGTAATTCATGGATTCCTTAAGCAAGTTTTTTGCTTTTTTTGACTTAAAGTGGAATGAGCAAGAAAGTTATAGCATTTTATTCACAACTTTCAGCTATAATGTTGACCATCTTGTCTCAATCACTGGGTTAAAATTTGAAGTTTTTGATGCTATGGTACCATTTAAGTTCTTTATAAAGTTATTTTTGTGATTTGGCAAGACTACAGCTATAATTACTTATGAGTACATAATCTTTCAACGAATAATTTGTGCATGTGCTTAAATGATTTGTTGTTACACAAAACGACTAGCATCTATCATAATTAGACTAGTGCACAAATGGAAATCACTAACCAAGAATCAAAAAGCATGCTAGAAAAGGTTGTAGGGCACTTAAGTAAAGGTTGGCATATAGAAATTCTTCTGCCTTGTACCATAACATTTAGGCTAGTTTAATGAAATCTTGTCCTTACAACTAATATTAGAACATAAACCACCTTAAGCAATAAAGTTTCTTAAGTTTAACAAAGACTTCATTGGTGAAAAGTGAATACTCCAAATCAATGAGTTAGATGAGATCTTTAAATCCTCTTTTGGTGATGATTTGTTGCTCCTGTACAATGCTAATGTTAATTCTATAAAGTAACTTGTAGATTCCCTGAGCAAATTCTGGGTTCTTTTTAAGTTAAAGTTTGGTGAGCAAGAACGTTATACCCTTTTTTCACAGCTATGAGGTCTAATGGTGACCATCTTGTCTCAATCGATGGGTTAAATTTGTCAGTTTTTGATGCTATGGTACATTTTAAGTTCTTTATGAAGCTATTTTCATGATTTGGAATAACTAGAGCTTTAGTTACTTATGAGTGCATCATCTTGCAATGAAAAATTTTGTGGATGTGTTTAAATGATTTTTTGTTACACAAAATGACTAGCACCTATCATGATTAGACTAGGGAACAAATGGAAATCACTAACCGAGAACCAAAAAGGATATTGGAAAAGATTTTGGGGAACTTATGTAAAGGTTGGTATAAATAAATTCTTGTGCCTTGCATCACATCATTTATGCTAGAGTGAATACTCCAAATCAATGAGTAAGACGAGTGGTTCGACAAGGCATATTAAAATTGACATATAAAAAAATATTAGGCAAAGGAGAAGCTAGAACAACTTGATAAGAGCTTTGAAATCTCTTTCGCAAATTATTTGTTCCTTTTGTATAAAGCTAATGTTAATTCTATAAAGTAAGTCAAGGATTCCTTGAGGGAATTTTGTGCTCTTTTCAACATAAAGCTTTATGAGCAAGGAAGTTATATACTCTTTTTCAAAACTATGAGCTCTAATGTTGACCATTTTGGCTCAATCGTTGGGTTATATTTGGAAGTTTTTGATTCTATAGCACTTTTTAGGACCTTTATGAAGATATTTTCATGGTTTGACATAACTATAGCTATAATTACTTATGAGTACATGATCTTCGAAGAAATAATTTCTGGATCTACTTTAATGCTTTATTGTTGCACAAGAAACTACCATGAATAGACTAGTGGACAAATGGAATTCGCTAACCCAGAACCGAAATGGATACTGGAAAAGCTTGTGGAGCACTTAAGTAAAGGTTCATCCATAGAAAATTTGGTGCCTTCCACCAAATCTTTTTGGATAGTTTAACGAAAATCTTATCCTTACAACTAATATTAAAGCATAAACCTTCTTTAGCTATAAAGTTTCTTAAGTTTAACCAAGACTTTATAGGTGAAAAGAGAATACTCAAAATCAATGAGTTGAACGAGTGGTTCGACTAGGCATATGAAAACTAACGTATCCTTGACCATCTGGTCTCAATCGCTAGGTTTAAATTTGAAAATTTTGATGTTGTGGTACCTTTGAAGTTCTTTATGAATCTATTTTCATGATTTGGCACAATTGTAGCTATAATTACTTATAAGTACATATTATTGCAATGAATAATTTGTGGATGTGCTTAAATGAATAATTGGTATATAGAAATTCTTGTGGATATTGCAATGAATAATTGGTATATAGAAATTCTTGTGCCATGCATCACATCATTTAGGCTAGTTTATGGAAAATCTTGTCCTTGCAATTAGTATAAGAGCATAAACTACTTTTTAGTCATAAAGTTTCTTATGTTTAACTGATACTTTATAGGTGAAAGTGAATACTGCAAATCAATGAGTTTGATGAGATCTATAAATGCTCTTTTAAAGATGAGTTATTGCTCTCACAGAAAACTAATGTTAATTATACAAACTAACTAATGGATTCCCTGAGCAAATTATGTGCTCCTTTTAACTTAAAGTTTGATGAGCAAGAAATTATACCTTTTTTTTTCTCAACTATGAGCTCTAATGGTGACCATTTTGGCTCAGTCCCTAGGCTAAATTTGGAACATCTTCATGCCATAGCTTAATACCCTTACAACAAATGATATGTGGATGTGCGACACTTAAGTAAAGGTTGTTATAGAGAAATTATTGTGCCTTGCACCACATCAATATAGTAATTCATGGATTCCCTAAGAAAATTTTTTGCACTTTTCGACTTAAAGTGTAATGAATAAGAAAGTTATAGCCTTTTAATTCACAACTTTGATATCTAATGTTGACCATCTTGTCTCAATCTCTGGGTTAAAATTTGAAGTTTTTCATGTTATGGTACCTTTTAAGTTCTTTATGAAGCTAATTTCATGATTTGGCATAACTACAGCTATAATTACTTACAAGTACATAATCTTGCAACTAATGATTTGTGGATGTGCTTAAATGGTTTGTTGTTACACAAAATGACTAGCACCTATCATGATTAGACTAGCACACAAATGGAAATCACTAACCGATAGCCAAAAAGCATACTAGGAAAGATTGCAGGACACTTAAGTAAAGTTGGTATTAGAAATTCTTTTGCCTTACACCACATCATATAGGCTAGTTTAACAAAAATCTTATCCTTACAACTAATATTAGAGCGTAAATCGTCTTTCTAAGTTTAACAAAGACTTTATTGGTTAAAAGTCAATACTCAAAATCAATGAGTTCCATGAGATCTTTAAATGCTCTTTTGGACATGATTTGTTGCTCTTGTACAATGCTAATGTCAATTTTATAAAGTAAATCATATATTCCTTGAGCAAATTCTATTCTCTTTTTAACTTAAAGTTTAATGAGAAAAAAATTATACCCTTTTTTAAAGACTATGAGCACTAATGATGACCATTTTGACTCAATCGATGGATTAAATTTGGCAATTTTTATGCTATGGTACTTTTTAATTTCTTTATGAAGTTACTTTCATGATTTGGCATAACTAGAGCTTTAGTTACTTATGAGTGCATCGTCTTACGATGAATAATTTGTGGATGTGTTTAAATCATTTGTTGTTACCCAAAATGACTAGCACCTGTCATGATTAGATTAGTGAACAAAAGGAAATCACTAACTGAGAACCAAAAAGGATATTGGAAAAGAAAGAGGAGCATTTATGTAAGGGTTGGTATACATAAATTCTTGTGCCTTGCATCACATCATTTAGGCTAGTTTATGGAAAATCTATTCCTTACCATTAGCGTAAGCGCATAAACCATTTTTATCCATAAAGTTTCTTAAGTTTAACCAAGACTTTATAGGTGAAAAGTTAATACTCCAAATCAATGAGTTAGATGAGTGGTTCAACAAGGCATACGAACATTCACACATAAAAAAGTAATAGGCAAAGGAGAAGCAAGAAAAACTGCATAAGATCTTTAAATTCTCTTTTGGAGATGATTTGTTGCTCTTTTATAAAGCTGATGTTAACTCTTTAATGTAACCCAAGGATTCCTTGAGGGAATTTTGTCCTCCTTTCTACATAAAGTTTAAAGAGCAAGAAAGTCATATCCACTTTTTCAAAACTATGAGATTTGAAGTTGACCATCTTGGCTCAATCATTGGTTTAACTTAGGAAGTTTTTAATGCTATTGCACTTTTTGCGTCTTTATGAATATATTTTCATGATTTGACATAACTAGAGCTATAATTACTTATGAGTTCGTAATCTTGGAACAAATAATTTTTGGATCTGCTTAAATGACTTGTTGTTGCACAAAATGCCTAGAACCTATCACAATTAAACTAGTGGACAACCGAGAACCAAATAGGATACTGCGAAAGCTTGTGGAGAACTTAAGTAAAGGTTTGTCTATAGAAATTTTGGTGCCTTCCACCACATCTTTTAGTCTAGTTTAATGAAAATCTTTTCCTTACAACTAATATTAAAGTGTAAACAGTCTTTAGCTATAAAATTTCCTATGTTTAACCGAGACTTTATAGGTGAAAAGTGAATACTCCAAATCAATGAGTTGGATGAGTTGTTTGATAAGGCATGTGAAAATTCACATATAAAAAAGTAATAGGCAAATGAAGGGCAAGAAAATTTCACAAGGTATTTAAATTCCCTTTTGGTGATGATTTGTTGCTCTTATATAAAGTTGATGGTAATTCTATAACGTAAATCATGGATTCCCTGAGTGAATTCTGTGATCTTTTCAACATAAAGTTTAATGAGCAAGAAAGTTATATCCTTTTTTTTTCATGACTATGAGCTCTTATGTTAACCAATTTGACTCAATTGTCGGGTTAAATTTGGAAGTTTTGGATGCTATAGAACTTTTTAGGATCTTCACAAAGATATTTTCATGATTTGACATGACTAGAGCTTTAATTACCTGTGAGTACGAAATCTAGGACCAAATAAATTTTAGACGTGCTTAAATGATTTGTTGTTTCAAAAAATGGCTAGCACCTATCATGATTAGACTAATGAAAAAATGGAAATCACTAACTGAGAACCAAAAAACATACTGGAAAGATTATAGGGCACTTAAGTAAAGGTTGGTATAGAGAAATTCTTGTGCCTTGCGCCACATCAATATAGTAATTCATGGATTCCCTGAGCAAATTTTATGCTCCTTTCAACTTAATGTGTAATGAACAAGAAAGTTGTAGCCTTTTATTCACAACTTTGAGCTATAATGTTGACGATCTTATCTCAACTGCTGGGTTAACATTTGAAGTTTTTGCTACTATGGTACCTTTTAAGTTCTTTATGAAGCTACTTTCATGATTTGGCATAACTATAAGAACAATTACTTATGAGTACATAATCTCGCAACGAATAATTTGTGGCTATGCTTAAATGGTTTATTGTTACATAAAATGATTATCACCGATAGTGATTAGACTAGTGCACAAATAGAATTCACTAACTGAGAACCAAAAAGCATACTAGAAAAAATTGTAGGCACTTGAGTAAAGGTTGGTATATAGAAATTCTACTGCCTTACACCACATCGTTTAGGCTAGTTTAACAAAAATCTTGTCCTTACAACTAATATAAAATCATAAACCGTCAGCTATACAGTTTCTTAAGTTTAACCAAGACTTTATTGGTGAAAAGTGAATACTCCAAATGGAGGAGTTGGATGAGATCTTTAAATTCTCATTTAGAGATGAGCAAGAAAGTTCTTTATGAAGTTATGCCCTTTTTGGAGATCTTTAAATGCTCTTTTTAACTTAAAATTTAATGAGCAACAAAATTATGCCCTTTTTTTCAAAACTATGAGCTCTAGTGGTGACCATCTTGGCTCAATCAATGGGTTAAATTCCACAGTTTTTGATGCTATGGTACTTTTTAAGTTCTTAATGAAGTTATTTTCATCATTAGGCATAACTAGAGCTTTAATTACTTATGGTTGCATTATCTTGCAACAAATAATTTGTGGATGTGCGTAAATGATTTGTTGTTACACAAAATGACTAGCACCTATCATTATTAGACTGGTGAACAAAAGGAAATCACTAATCGAGAACATAAAAGGATATTGGAAAAGATATTGGGGCACTTAAGTAAAGGTTGGTATACATAAATTCTTGTGCCTTGCATCACATAATTTAGGCTAGTTTATGGAAAATCTATTCCTTACCATTAATATAAGAGCATAAACTATTTTTAGCCAAAAAGTTTCTTAAGTTTTAAACAAGACTTTAAGTTTAATAAGCAAGAAAGTTACATCCTCTTTTTCACAACTATGAGCTCTAATGTTGACCATCTTGGCTCAATCGTTGGGTTAAATTTTGAAGTTTTTGATGCTATAACACTTCTTACTATCTTTGTGAAGATATTTTCATGATTTGACATAACTAGAGCTATAATTACTTATGAGTACATAATCTTGGAAGAAATAATTTCTAGATCTTTTGAAATGTTTTGTTGTTGCACAAGAACCTATAACGATTAGACTAGTGGAAAAATGGAAATAATTAACCCAGAACCAAAATTGATACAGGAAAAGCTTGTGGAGCACTTAAGTAAAAGTTGGTCTATAGAAATTTTGGTGCCTTCCACCACATTATTTAGGCTAGTTTAACAAAAATCTTTTCCTAAATAGTCTTTAGCTATAAAGTTTCTTAAGTTTAACCAAGACTTTATTAGTGAAAAGTGAATACTCAAAATCAATGAGTGAGACGAGTGGTTCGACAAGGCATATGAAAATTCACATATAAAAAAGTAATAGGCAAAGGAAGGGCAAGAAAAACTTCACAAGATATTTAAATTCCCTTTTGGAGAAGATTTATTGCTCTTAGATAAAGCTGATATTAATTCCACAAAGTAAATCATGGATTCCCTTAGTGAATTTTGCGTTCTTTTCATCATGAAGTTTATCGAGCAACAAAATTATTTTTGGAATTTTTTGATGCTATGGAACTTTTTAGGATCTTTATGAAGATATTTTGATGAATTGACATAACTAGAGCTTTAACTACTTATGAGTACAAAATCTTGGCACAAATAATTTGTAGTTGTGCTTAAATGATTTGTTGCACAAAATTACTAGCACCTATCATGATTAGACTAGTGAACAAATGGAAGTCACTAACCGAGAACCAAAAAGCATACTAGATAAGGTTATGGGGCACTTAATTAAAGGTTGGTATATAGAAATTCTTATGCCTTACTCCACCTCATTTAGACTAGTTTATGGAAATCTTGTCCTTGCCATTAATATAAGAGCATAAACTATTTTTAGCCATAAAGTTTCTTAAGTTTAACCAAGACTTTATAGGTGAAAAGTGAATACTCCAAATCAATGAGTTGGATGAAATCTGAAACTGCTCTTTTGGAGATGAGTTATTGCTCTTATAGAAAGCTGATGTTAGTTCTATAAACTAACTAATGGATTCCCTAAGCTAATTATGTGCTCCTTTTAACTTCAAGTTTGATGAGAAGAAAGTTATACCCTTTTTTTCTTAACTATGAGCACTAATGGTAACCATTTTGGCTCAATCCTTGGGTTAAAATTGGAACTTTTTGATGCTATGGTACTTTTTAAGTTCTTTATAAAGTTATTTTGATAACTTGGCATAACCAGAGCTCCAATTACTTATGAGTACATCATCTTGCAACGAATAATTTTTGGATGTGCTTAAATGGTTTGTTGTTACACAAAATGATTAGCACCTATCAAGATTAGAATACTGAACTAATGGTAATCACAAACCCAAGAACAGAAAGTATATTGGAAAAGATTGTGGGGTATTTAAATAATGGCTAGTATAGAGAAATTCTTATGCCATATGCCGCATCAATATAGTAATTCATGGATTCCCTGAACAAATTTTGTGCTCTTTTTGATTTATAATGTTGATCATCTTGTCTCAATCGTTGGTTAGAATTTGAAGTTTTTGATGCTATGATACCTTTTAAGTTCTTTATGAAGCTATTTTCATGACTTGGCATAACTACAACTATAATTACTTATGAGCACATAATCTTGCAACCAATAATTTGTGGATGTGCTTAAATGATTTGTTGTTCCACAAAATGACTAGCACCTATCATGATTAGACTAGTGCACAAATGGAAATCACTAACCGAGAACCAGAAAGCATATTAGAAAAGATTATAGGGAACTTAAAGGATGGTATGTTGAAATTCTTCTACCTTGCACCATATCATTTAGGCTAGTTTAGCGAAAATCTTGTCCTTACAACTATTATTCGAGCATAAACTATCTTCATCTATAAAGTTTCTTAAGTTTAACCAAGTCCTTATAAGTGAAAAATGAATACTTCAAATTTATAGGTTGGATGAGTGGTTTGACAAGGAAAATAAAAATTCACATATAAAAAAGTAATAGGCAAAGGTAGGGCAAGAACAACTTCACAAGATCTTTAAATTCCCTTTTGGAGATGATTTGTTGCTCCTATATAAAGCTAATGTTAATATGATAATGTAACTCAAGGATTCCCTGAGTGAGTTGATGGTCTTTTCAACATCAAGTTTGATGTGCAAGAAAGTTATATCCTTTTTTTCAGAACTATGAGCTCTAATGTTGACCTTCTTATCTCAATCGTTGGGTCAAATTTGGAAGTTTTTGATGCTATGGCAAATTTTAGCATCTTTATGAAGATATTTTCATGATTTTACAAAACTGGAGCTATAATTACTTATGAGTACGTAATCTTGGAACAAATAATTTTTGGATGTGCTTAAATGACTTGTTGTAGCACAAAATTGCTAGCACCTATCATAATTATAATAGAACAAATGGAAATCACTAACTGAAAACCAAAAAACATGCTAGAAAGGATTGTGAAGCACTTAAGTAAAGGTTAGTATATAGAAAATCTTGGGCATTGCACCACATCATTTAGGCTAGTTTACAAAAAATCTTGTCCTTGCCATTATTATAAGTAATGGATTCCCTAAGTAAATTCTATGCTCTTTTTAACTTAAAGTTTAATAAGCAAGAAAGTTATACCCTTTTTTTCACAACAGTGAGCTCTAATGGTGACCATCTTGGCTCAAATGATGGGTTAAATTTGGAGGTTTTTGATGCTATGGTACTTTTTAAGTTCTTTGTGAATCTATTTTCATGATTTGACATAACTAGAGCTCTAATTACTTATTAGTACATCATTTTGCAACGAATAATTTGTGGATGTACTTAAATGATTTGTTATTACCCAAAATGACTTGCATCTATCATGATTAGACTAGTGCATAACTTGAAATAACTAACCGAGAACCAAAAAACATACTAGAAAAGATTGTGAGGTAGTTAAGTAAAGGTTGGTATATAGATATTCTTATGCCTTGCATCACATCATTTAGGCTAGTTTACGGAAAATCTTGTCCTTGCCATTAATACAGGAGCATAAACCTTTTTTATCCATAAAGTTTCTTATGTTTAACCAAGACCATATAGGTGAAAGGTGAATAGTCCAAATCGATGAGTTAGATGAGTGGTTCAACAAGGCATATGAAAATTCACACATAAAAAGTTAATAGGGAAAGGAAGGGCAAGAACAACTTCACAAGATCTTTAAATTCTCTTTTGGAGATGATTTGTTGCTTGCATATAATGCTGATGTTAATTCTATAAAGTAACTCATGGATTCCTTGAGGGAATTCCGTACTCTTTTCAACACAAAGTTTAATGAGCAAGAAAGTTATATCCTCTTTTTCACTACAATGAGCTCTAATGTTGACCATATTGGCTCAATCATTAGGTTAAATTTCGAAGTTTTTGATGCTATAGCACTTCTTAGGATCTTTATGAAGATATTATCTTGATTTTACATAACTAGAGCTGTAATTACTTATGAGTACGTAATATTGGAACAAGTAATTTCTGGATCTACTTAAATGAATTCTTTCTGCATAAAATGGCTAGAACCTATCACAGCTAGACTAGTGAACAAATGGAAATCACTAATTGAGAACTGAAAAGTGTACTAGAAAAGCTTGTGGAGCACTTAAGTAAAGGTTGGTGTATAGAAATTTTTATGCCTTCCACCACATCTTTTAGGCTAGTTTAATGAAAATCTTGTCTCTACAATAGTGGAGAACCATGGGAATGTGAAAGATAAGAAGAGAAGCATACATGTTGTGATCCACCTCAGGGAAGTCTAGGACATGACTTGCTTGCAAAAGGAGGCTTAGGAGCTGAAATTGGAGAAGATTTGAAGTCTAAATGTGCAAGGAAAGGGGTTCAATGAAATTCCCATATTAGAGACCCAAAATTAATGTCTAATCTTCCTAAATATCCATTACAAGATGTTGGAGGCCCATTGACCAGAGCTAGTTCCAAAGCAATGAAGCAAGCATTGAATTGTTTGATCCGAGACCTTCAAGAGATACAGCCCATATTGTTGAGTCAGATTCATCTCATAAAGTTCCAAGAGGTAGTTTCTTACTCCTTGAAGCCCAACATGAAGTGTCCAAAGGCCCACATAGAGTCCAATTAGGGAAACTCACTTAAAATATCATGTGACAACCATGTGCCACTTAAAATAAGGAGAATGATCTATAAGGTCCAATATGTTAAGATCATGTTTTAATTAGCTTCCTTTTTTGTTTTCCTTCAAATAAGGTCATCTAGTCAACACCTTTCTAAGTTTATTTTGTTTCCTTTTAGGGATTGATTTGTTTCCTTTTATTTAGTTTTGTCTTTAGGCCATTAAGTTAGGAAGTTTGTCCTATAAGTAGGCACCCTCTATGTACTTTTCAGGGGATTTTCATTTAGAAATACTCTTGAGTATTATTGGGAGCATTCTTTCTTTCTTTGTATTCTTTGAGAATACTTCACTTATCAAAGTAGTGGTCTTCCTTTGTGGTGTCCCAAGGTTAGATTTCTAAGAGATAAGTTCTCTTAGGGTTCTTTCCATTGACCAATATTCTTTCCAGAGTTCTAAGAGGCAAGTTCTCTTTGGATTCTTTCTATTGACCAACATTCTTCCAACCACTTTTCTCTTTATGCTCTACTTCCATCTTTTCAATTTTGATTCTTGTGCTTCCATGAGTGTTTGATTCTAGTTGTTCCCGAGCATAGTTTCATTTTATTACAGGTTCTCTATGACAAGTGCATCTTTGGTCTCCTATCAACAACTAATATTAGAGCATAAATCATCTTTAGCTATAAAGTTTCTTTAAGTTTAACAAAGACTTTGTTTGCAAAAAGTGAACACTCCAAATAATTGACTTGGATGAGTGGTTGGACAAGGCATATGAAAATTCACAATATGAAAAAGTAATAGGCAAAGGAAGGGTCAGAACAACTTTGCAAGATCTTTAAATTCCCTTTTGGTGATGATTTATTGCTTTTATATAAAGCTAATGTTAATCCTATAAATTAACTCACGGATTCTTTGAGTGAATTCTGTGGACAATTTAACATCAAGTTTAATGAGCAAGAAGGTTATATCCTTTTTCTCACGACTATAAGCTCTAATGTTGACCATCTTGGCCCTATAGTTCGGTTAAATTTGGAAGTTTTTGATGCCATGACACTTTTTAGGATCTTTGTGAGATATTTTCATGATTTGGCATAACTAGAGTTATAATCACTTATGAATACGTAATATTGGACAAATAATTTCTGGATCACTTAAACGATTTGTTACTACACAAAATGGCCAGAACCTATCATGATTAGACTAGTGGACAAACAGAAATCACTAACCGAGAACTAAAAGGATACTGGAAAAGCTTGTGGAGCACTTAAGTAAAGGTTGGTCTACATAAATTTTTGTGCCTTCCACCACATCATTTAGGCTATTTTAATGAAAATCTTGTCCTTAGAACTAATATTAGAGCATAAATTGCCTTTAGCTATAAATTTTCTTAAGTTTAACTAAGAATCTATTGGTGAAAAGTGAGTACTCCAAGTCAATGAGTTAGATGAGATCTTTGAATGCTCTTTTGGAGATGATTTGTCTCTCATGTACAATGTTGATGTTAATTTTATAAAGTAACTCATGGATTCCCTGAGGAAATTTTGTGCTCTTTCTAACTTAAAGTTTGATGAGAAAGAAAGTTATACTTTTATTTTTGGAACTATGATCTTTAATGGTGACCATCTTGGCTCAGTTGATGGGTTAAATTTGGTAGTTTTTGATGCTGTGGTACTTTTTAAGTTCTATGTGAAGATATTTTTATGATTTGGCATAACATAACTAGAACATTGATAACTTAATGAGTGCATCGTCTAGCAACAAATAATTTGTTTATGTTTTTAAATGATTTGTTATTACACAAAGTGACTAGTGAACAATTGGAAATCACTCACCGAGAACCAAAAAGCGTACTAGAAAAGATTGTGGGGCACTTAAGTAAAGGTTGTTATATAATAGTTTATAGAAAATCTTATCCTTGCAATTAAAATAAGAGCATAAACAATTTTTATCTATAAGGTTCCTTAAGTTTAAAGTAGACTTTATAGGTCAAAAGTGAACACTCCAAATCAATGAGTTAGATGAGAACTTTAAATGCTCTTCTGGAGATGATTTGTTGCTCTTGTACAATGTTGATGTTAATTCTATAAAGTAACTCATGGATTCAAATTTTGTTCTCCTTTTAACCTAAAATTTAGTGAGTGAGAAAGTTATACCCTTTTTTTACAACCATGAGCTCTAATTGTGATTGTCTTGGCTCAATCGATGGGTTAAATTTGGTAGTTTTGATGCTATAGTACTTTTTAAGTTCATTATAAAGCTATTTTCATGACTTGGCATAACTAGAGCTTTAATTACTTATGATTGCATCATCTTCCAATGAATAATTTGTTCATGTGTTTAAATGATTTGTTGTTACACAAAATTACTAGCACCTATCATGTTAGACTAATGAAGAAATGGAAATCACTAACCGATAATAAAAAAGGATATTAGAAAAGATTGAGGAGCGCTTAAGTAAAGGTTGGTGTACACAAATTCTTACGCCTTGCATCACATCATTTAGGCTAGTTTATGGAAAATCTATTCCTTACCATTAATATAAGAGAATGAACCATTTTTAGCCACAAAGTTTATTAAGTTTAACCAAGACTTTATAACTGAAAAGTGAATACTCCAAATCAATGAGTTAGATGGGATCCTTAAATCCTCTTTTGGTGATGATTTGTTGCTCTTGTACAATGTTGATGTTAATTCTATAAAGTAACTCATAGATTCCATGAACAAATTCTGTGCTCTTCTTAACTTAAAGTTTAATGAGATGAAGGTTATACCCTTTTTTCACATCTATAAGCTCTAATTGTGACCATCTTTGCTCAATTGATGGATTAAATTTGGTAGTTTTTTATTCTATGATACTTTTTAAGTTCTTAATGAAGCTATTTTCATGATTTGGCACAACAACAGCTATAATTAATTATAAGTACATAATCTTGCAACGGATAACTTGTGGATGTGCTTAAATGATTTGTTGTTGCATAAAATGGTAGCACCTATTATGATTAGACTAGTGAACAAATGAAAATCACTCATCGAGAACCAAAAAGCATGTTAGAAAAGATTGTGGGGCACCTAAGTAAAGGTTGGTATAAATAAATTCTTGTGCCTGGTACAACATCATTTAGCCTAGTTTATGGAAAATCTTGTCCTTGCCATTAATATAAGAGCATAAAACGTTTTTGGCCATAAAGTTTATTAAGTTTATCGACAACTTTATGGGTTAAAAGTGAATACCCCAAATCAACGAGTTAGATGAGATCTTTAATTTCTCTTTTGAAGATGACTTGTTGTTATTATGGAAAGCTAATGCTAATTCCATAAAGTAACTAATGGATTACTTGAGCAAATTTTATGCTCTATTTAACTTAAAGTTTAATGAGGAAGAAAGTTATACGGCTTTCTTCATGGTTATGAGCTCTAATGGTGACCAACTTGGCTCAATCGCTGGCCAAAATTTCGAATTTTTTAATGCTATGGAACTTTTGAAGTTCTTTATGAAGCTAATTTGATGATTTGGCATAACTAGAGCTCTAATTACCCATGAGTACATCGTCTTGCAACAAATAATTTTTGGATGTGCTTAAATGATTTGTTGTAACACAAAATGACTAGCACTTATCATGATTAGACTACTGAAAAAATGGAAATCACTAAACAAGAAAGAAAAAGGATACTAGAAAAGGTTGTAGGGCACCTAAGTAAAGGTTGGTATATAGAAATTCTTTTGCCTTGCACCACATCAATATAGTAATTCATGGATTCCTTGAGAAAAAGTTTGTGCTCTTTTCAACTTAAAATGTAATGAGCAAGAAAGTTATAGCCTTTTATTCACTACTTAGAGCTATAATGTTTTCCATCTTGTCTCAATCGCTGGGTTAAATTTTGAAAATTTTGATGCTATGGTAACTTTTTTAAGTTCTTTATAAATCTATTTTCATGATTTGGCACAACTATAGCAATGATTGCTTATAAGTACATAATATTGCAACAAATAATTTGTGGATGTGCTTAAATGATTTTTTGTTACACAAAATGACTAGCACCTACATGATTAGACTAGTGCACAAATGGAAATAACTAACCGAGAACCAAAAAGCATACTAGAAAAGATAGTAGGGAACTTAAGTAAAGGTTGGTATATAGAAATTCTTCTGCCTTGCACCACATCATTTAGGCTAGTTTAATGAAAATCTTGTCCTTACAACTAATGTTAGAGCATAAACCATATTTAGCTATAAAGGTTCTTACGTTTAACCAAGGCTTTATAAGTGAAAAGTGAATTCTCCAAATCAACGAGTTAGATGAGTGGTTCAACATGGCATATGAAAATTAACATATACAAATATAAAATGAAAAGAAAAGACAAGACAAATGTCATAAGATGTTTAGCTACTCTTTTTGAGGTGATTTCTTGCTTTTATGTAAAGTTGATGTTAGATCTTTATAGTGATTGATGGATTCCCTGAGCAAATTTTGTGCTCTTTTCGACTTAAAGTGAAATGAGCTATAGAAAGTTATATCCATTTATTCATAACTTTGAGCTCTATTGTTGAACATCTTGTCTCAATCGTTGGGTTAAAATTTGAAGTTTTTGATGTTGTGGTACCTTTAAATTCTTTATAAAGCTATTTTCATGATTTGGCATAACTAGAGTTATATTTACTTATGGGTACATCATCTTGCAATGAATGATTTGTGGATGTGCTTAAATGATTTGTTGTTACAAATAATGACTGGCACCTATCATGGCTAGACCGGTGAACAAACTGAAATCACTAACCAAGAGCCAAAAAGCATACTAGAAAAGATTATGGGGCACTTAACTAAAGGTTGGTATATAGAAAGTCTTGTGCCTTGCACCACATCATTTAGGCTAGTTTAGGGAAAATCTTGTCCATACCATTAATACAGGAGCATAAACCTTTTTTAGCAATAAAGTTTCTTAAGTTTAACTAGGAATTTATAGGTGAAAAGTGAATACTCGAAATCAATGAGTTAGATGAGATCTTTAAATGCTCTTCTGGAGATGATTTGTTGCTCTTGTGCAATGTTGATTTTAATTCTATAAAGTGACTCATGGATTCAAATTCTGTGGACTTTTTAACTTAAAATTTAAAATAGCAAGAAAGTTGTACCTTTTCTTCACAACTATGAGCTCTAATTGTGATCGTCTTGGCTCAAACAATGGGTTAAATTTGGCAGTTTTTGATGCTATGGTACTTTTTAAGTTCTTTATGAAGCTATTTTCATGATTTGGCATAACTAGATCTTTAATTACTTATGATTGCATCATCTTCCAACGAATAATTTGTGGATGTGTGTAAAGGGCTTGTTACACAAAATTACTAGCACCTATCATGTTCAAACTAGAGAAGAAATGGAAATCACTAACCGGGAACCAAAAAGGATATTGGAAAAGATTTAAAGGGCTGAAGTAAAGTTTGATATACAAAAATTCTTATGTGTTGCATCACATCATTTAGGCTAGTTTAGGGAAAATCTATTCCTTCTCCATTAATATGAGAGCATAAACCATTTTTAGCCACAAAGTTTCTTAAGTTTAACCAAGACTTTATAAGTGAAAAGTGAATACTCCAAATCAATGAGTTAGATGAGTGGTTCGACAAGGCATATGAAAATTCACGCATAAAAAAAAAGGCAAAGGAGAACCAAGAACAACTTCGTAAGATCTTTGAATTCTCCTTAGGAGATGATTTGTTGCTGTTATATAAAGCTTATGTTAATTCTATATTGTGACTTATGGATTCCCTAAGGGAATTTTGTGCTCTTTTCAATATAAAGTTTAATGAGCAAGAAAGTTGTATCCTCTTTTTCAAAACTATGAGCTCTAATGTTGACCATCTTGGCTCAATCGTTGAGTTAAATTTGGAAAATTTTGATGTTGTGGTACTTTTTAAGGTCTTAATGAAGGTATTTTCCTGATTTGGCACAGCTACATCTATAATTACTTATACATAATCTTGCAACGAATAATTTGTGGATATGCTTAAATGATTTGTTATTGTACAAAATGGCTAGCACCTATTATAATTAGGCTAGTGAAAAAATGGAAATCACTAACAAAGAACAAAAAAGCATGCTAGAAAAGGTTGTGGGGAACTCAGGTAAAGGTTGGTATATGGGAATTCTTGTGCCTTGAACCATATCATTTAGCCTAGTTTTTGGAAAATCTTTTCCTTGCCATTAATATAAGAGCATAAAAAGATTTTAGCCATAAAGTTTCTTAAGTTTAACCAAGAGTTTATAGGTGAAAAGTGAATACTCCAAATCAACGAGTTAGATGAGATCTTTAAATGCTCTTTTGAAGTGAGTTGTTGCTCTTATAGAAAGTTGATGTAATTCTATATAGTAACTAATGGATTCCCGGAGGAAATTATGTGCCCTTTTTCACTTGAAGTTTAATGAGGAAGAAACATATACCCATTTTTCACAACTATGAGCTCTAATGGTGATCATCTTGGCTCAATCATTGGGCTAAATTTGATAATTTTTAATCCTATGGTACTTTTTAAGTTCTTTATTAAGCTATTTTGATGATTTGGTGTAATTAGAGCTCTAATTACCTACAAGTACATCATCTTGCAACAAAAAAGTTTTGGATGTGCTTAAATGATTTGTTGTTACACAAAATGACAAGCACCTATCATGAATAGACTACTGAACAAATGGAAATCACTAACTGACAAACAAAAAGGATAATAGAAAAGATAGTAGGGCACTTAAGTAAAGGTTGGTTTATAGAAATTCTTGTGCCTTGTGCCACATCATTTAGGCAAGTTTATGGAAAATATTGTCCTTGCCATTAATATAAGAGCATAAGCTATTTTTAGCCACAAAGTTTCTTAAGTTTAACCAAGACTTTATAGGTGAAAAGTGAATACTCCAAATCAATGTGTTAGATGAGTGGTTTGACAAGGCATATGAAAATTCATGCATAAAAAATAATTGGTAAAGGAGAAGCAAGAACAACTTCGTACGATTTTCAAATTCTCCTTTGGAGATGACTATAACATAAAGCTGATGTTAATTCTATAATTTAACTCATGGATTCATTGGGGCAATTTTGTGCTCTTTTGAACATAAAGTTTAATAAGAAAGAAAGTTACATCCTCCTTCTCACAACTATGAGCTCTAGTGTTGACCATCTTGGCTCAATGGTTGGGTTAAATTTGGAAGTTTTTGATGTTGTGGTACTTTTTAAGTTCTTAATGAAGCTATTTTCCTGATTTGGCACAACTACAACTATAGTTACTTTTAAGTACATAATCTTGCAATGAATAATTTGTGGATATGCTTAAATGATTTGTTGTTGCATAAAATGGCTAGCACCTATTATGATTAGGCTAGTGAACAGATGGAAATCACTAACCGAGAACCAAAAAGCATGCTATAAAAGCTTGTGGGAACTTAAGTAAAGGTTGGTATATAGAAATTCTTGAACCACATCATTTAGCCTAGTTTAACGCAAATCTTGTCCATGCCATTAATATTGGAAAAGATTGAGGGGCACTTATGTAAAGATTAGTATACATAAATTCTCATGCCTTACATCAAATCATTAGGCTAGTTCATGGAAAATCTTTTCCTTACCATCAATGTAAGAGCATAAACCATTTTTAGCCATAAAGTTTCTTAAGTTTAACCAAGAATTTATAGGTGAAAAGTGAATACTCCAAATCAATGAGTTAGATGAGATCTTTAAATGCTCTTTTGAACTGAGTTGTTGCTCTTATAAAAAGCTAATGATAATTCTATAAAGTAACTAATGGATTCCTTGAGGAAATTCTGTGCTCTTTTTAACTTGAAGTTTGATGAGGAAGAAAGTTATACCCTTTTGTCACAACTATGAGCTCTAGTGGTGACCATCTTAGCTCAGTCGCTGGGTTAAATTTGGAATTTTTTAATGCTATGGTGCTTTTTAAGTTCTTTACAAAACCATTTTGATGATTTGGTATAACTAGAGCTCTAATTACCTGTAAGTACATCATCTTGCAACAAATAAGTTTTGGATGTGCTTAAATGATTTGTTTTTAGACAAAATGAGTAGCACCTATCATGAATAGACTACTGAACAAATGGAAATCACTAACTAAGAAACTAAAAGGATAGTAGAAAAGATTGTAGGGCACTTAAGTAAAGGTTGGTGTACATAAATCCCTGTTTCTTCCATCACATCATTTAGGCAAGTGTACAGAAAATCTTATCCTTGCCATTAATTTAGCATAAACTATTTTTAGCCACAAAGTTTCTTATGTTTAACCAAGACTTTATAGTTGAAAAGTGAAAACTCCAAATTAATGAGTTAGATGAGATCTTTAAATGCAGAAGATAAGTTGTTGCTCTTATAGAAAGCTGATGCTAATTCTATAAAGTAACTAATAGACTCCCTAAGTAAATTTGTGATCTTTTTATCTTAAAGTCTAATGAGCAAGAAAGTTATAGCCCTTTCTTCACAACTTTGAACTCTCATGGTGACCATCTAGGCTCAATCGCTGGGCAAAATTTGGCATTTTTTTAATGCTATGGTACTTTTTAAGTTCTTTATGAAGCTAATTTGATGATTTGGTATAACTGGAGCTCTAATTACCTATGAGTACATCATCTTGAAATAAATAATTTTTGGATATGCTTAAGTGATTTGTTTTTACACAAAATGACTAGCACCTATCATGATTAGACTATTGAACAAGTGGAAATTACTAACCGAGAAACAAAAAGGATACTAGAAAAGATTGTAGGGCACCTCAGTAAGGGTTGGTATAGAGAAATTATTATGCCTTACACCACATCAATATAGTAATTTATGGATTCCTTGAGAAAATTTTGTGCTCTTTTCAACTTAAAATGTAACAAGCAAGAAAGATGTAACCGTTAACTCGCAACTTTGAGTGATAATGTTGACCATCTTGTCTTAATCGCTAGATTGAAATTTGAAATCGTTGATGCTATGGTACCTTTTAAGTTCTTTATGAATCTATTTTCATGATTTGGCACAACTATAGCTATAATTACTTTTAAGTACAGAATATTGCAATGAATGATTTGTGGATGTGCTTAAATGATTTGTTGTTACAGAAGATGACTAGCACCTATCATGATTAGACTAGTGCACAAATTGAAATCATTAACTGAGAATCAAAAAGCATACTAGAAAAGATAGTAGGGAACT
>JAOSBO010192832.1:0-20278 GCA_027563915.1 Erythroxylum rotundifolium | reverse complement strand
TGCATGAATTGAGTGAACCATCAATGATGGTTACCTCACTGAGTTCGCAAACTCACCCAAAATTGTAACATATTTTTTCAGGACCGAGAGTAGTCTCTTAGCTCCAGAGGAATTTTCCTAGCCGTGTAGATCGTGTTGGCGAGAGAAGTCATGGCTCATAGGTTAGTCAGCTGGGACTTTTGGGATGGCCTAGACAGATTAGATGTATTTTTATTCTTTCTTGTAGCATGTTGTACTAGGTTTTTAAAAATTGATGTACAGATAGTGAAAGATGACAGACGTGTAAACTTCTGGTTTTGATGAAATGAAATAAGGAAAAAAAAGATTTTGTTTTCAAAAACATTATGACTTTTAAACTGATGTTTTATTATGATGCCATGTGAAGTGTTCGTAGTGATTGATCGTAGATCACCCTTATCGTAGGATATGTACCGGAATGACCTGCGGGCGTCCCGATGTGTACCCTGCGGTAAGGGGGCACTACACCTGATGTCTTCCCATTCTCCTCATGGTTCGGTTAAGTTGTGATTCATTGGAGTTAAAGGAGTTTCATACTCTCTCCAAGTTACCTTGAAGGTTAATGTCTTCTTCCCTACTTGCAGGGTCAGTTTGCCCCTATCCACATCAATCATTAAGTGTAGAGTGGCTAAAAATGGTCATCCACGGATCATTGGGCTATCCTTACCTTCACTGATATCTAAAATGTAGAACTATTTGGGAAAGATAAAATTACCGACTTTCACCAGCACATATTGGATGATTCCGATCGGTTTAAGCAAAGTTCTATCAGTTGTTTTAATCACAAAATTCATAGGCATAGCCCCAATTTAAGACTAAGAGTGTAAGGAATTGCATTTATGCTGACGCCTAAGTCTGTGAATGCCCTTTCTACGATGATCTTGTTGATGCTATAGGGGATGAAAAAGTCTTTTGGATCATCCTTCTTTACTATGTAGGGGGTGTCTTCCAATATTTGCTCCTTCCCCTTCTCTATGACAAACTCCTGTAGGTTCAATTTTGTTTGTAATTGCTTTGTCACCTCCTCGACCTTGTTTGGCTTAATCTCTCGTAACTTTTCTTCTTCCCTCCTAGCATATAATTCTTTCTAACCAAAAAATTGTTGCGAGAATATCCATCGAGTCATTTTTAATAATTTGTTTATAGTCTCACTCAGAAGCTCTTCTTCAGCCAATTGACCTTCTCCTTCCTTTTCTTTCTCTAACTCCTCATCCTGAGTCTAGCTTATAACCATGATATACTCCTTTGGGTTTGATTCGGTGTTGCTTGGAAGAGTTCCAGCATGCTGAGTGGACATTGCTTTCGTGAGCTGCCACACTTGGACTTCTAAATTGTAGATGGACGAGGCATAATTCTTTGTGACTTGCCCAAATTTACTCTTGATTCTCTTATGTGCCTCCCCTAAACCTCCTATCTTGTCAATTTGTGAATCCATCGAAATTGTTTTGTCCTGTTGGAAGCTTGATTGTCCTTGTGGTCTGCACTGCCATATTGCTATTGTTTGACCAGGAGAAGTTTGAGTGATTCTTCCACCCAGGGTTATAAATGTTGGACTAAGGATTATCACCCCTTCGACATCCAAATTGGGCCCCCATGTAGTTAACTTGCTCCAGTTATCTTCCATCATTAGATAGCAGTTTATCGTATCATTATCCAACTGCCCGCATAGCCCACATTTCAGTTGTGTGACCTTTACCGTAGTTGAGGATGACGCCTTCATATTATTGAGTTGTCTTACCAAGTTATTGATCTTAGCTTGCATTTTCATCATCTGATTGATAGAGACAAGTCCCTTCTGCTCCCTAAAATTAGTAGGTTGCCTACTATGTTCACTAGCCCATAAACAACTATTGCTGGCTATCTCCTTTATTAACTCCTTTGCTTTATCGAACTTCTTCTGACTAAGGATCCTCCCGGCACCGCATCAATGATGCCTCTGGTATGTGGGTTCACTCCATTGTAGAATGTTATGGCAGGAACTCCTTCAGTAAGTTATGGTATGGGAATCTCTTCTGCAGATCCTTGTAATGCTCCCACGCTTCATAAATAGACTCCCCATCACTTTATTGGAAATTTGTAATTTCCTTAAAGTTCTTGGTCGTCTTTGTTAGTGGGAAGTATTTATCTAAGATGGCTTGTACTAGCTGCTCCCAAGTCGTAATGTTAGCGAGGCTCAGCGAATGATACCAAGCCTTCACTCTATCCCTAAACATTAAAGGAAATAGCCTAATCCTTACTATGTCTTCTAATGTGAGCATTCAGGTCTTCATTTCCCAGTCTATAAATTTGGACGTTCTGTTGAAGCATATTCAGAAGGGCTAGATTAATTTCAAATGAGACCACTAAAACCAATGATATAGCCAATCCTTGGTTCTTAAGATTAAACCTTGGCCTTATAAAATCCATGAGAATCCTCTATTGTTGCCTCCCAAGGTTGACTTTTTGATGCATATTTCTTTGGAACTCCTTGGCCATTTATGCTTTCTCTAACTATTCTTCTTCTTCTCGTCGAGCTTTCCTAGGGGTTCATTCTAAACGTGTTATATCTAAATCTGATGTCTCAATTGCACAACTCAAACCCCTCGTGACTCTTGTGTTCATACAAGAGCATGAATCCTACATGAAACTAATGAAAATGAAACAAAAATTAAAACTATCCTAATGCCTCAAACTATAGAACCAAATTGTGTTCCTCGATAATGTTGCAAAAACTTATTCGCTCAAGGTTGTACAGGCTAAGTCCTACTAATTATATCCTTGGTAAGTGCCACAAGTGCACGGGTCGTTCGCGTAGTACCTGAGGTGTCGATCCCATAAGAAAAGGAACTAATCTTAAAATCTAAAGGTAGCTAAGTTCACAATTAACCTAATTGAATAACTAATGCAGAAATTAAATTAATCAAGAATCAAATATGAGAAATTACAGCACCAAAATAATGAAAAAATAGCTACAAATAACCCAAAACTCATCTTATAAATGACTGATTGAGAGAAACGGGGAATTTATTCGAAAGTGAGGAAAATCAACCCAATTATGCAATTTCCGACTTAATAGGCCTAGACTGTCCTAGGGTGAATTACTCTTTCTTGAGTTATAGTTCTTAATCCTAATTCAAATTATGTGAATTGCAATCTCTCGATCTCCAATGGGTCCAAAACCTAAATTAATTAAGAATTTTCCTATTAACCTATCAAGAATCTATGCTTAATCTCTCGTTACATGACTCTACTAGTTTGGTTCAACTCTCTACCTATCGATTTACGTAACTCTCATTAGCCTAAATCGATGATTTTCAATTGGCTTACCCTCTCAATTTGTTGCCAAGATAAGAAGAATCGAAATTGAATCACAATTAAATCGAATAAAACACAATCAAATAATCTTTACTAATCTTAAGAATAAAACACCGGAAAGTGAGTTTTTACAAAAGATCAACACTCAACAATAATAATTCCAATAAATATTCAAATCTCGTACATTAATGAAATCTAAAATAGAAATTTAAAATACTGTCAAAATGCATCTCAAAAGTCGTTGTTGATAGTAAAACCAATCTACTTGCTTTACGCTAAAAAACCATAAGGAAATGGGTTGTGACTTGTAGTTAAAACGAGTGGATATCGATCCCTAAAGGATGGATACCTAGACACTGCTTAAATTAGACACAATTTTGTTTAAGAAAAGAAATTGTGAAATGTGAACAATCTGGTAAAATTAAATTAAAATTAGAAGACTAATGTAAACAATAGACAATACCACAATTAGAGAAAATCTGAATTCAAGAATCTAAATGCTAGAGATTACTTTTTCCCTATTTTATCTCCCTCTTATTTTATTGATTGAATTATGTATCACCATAAATTTTCAAATGTACTAATTGCCCTCTCTCAAAGTGTAACTATCTGTCCTTAATTGAATTAACAGGAATCGATTGAACGATCACTCTCAACCTACCCAATGACTCTACCAATTCTACTAGTTATTAAACTATCCTATGGGTGATCAATTGACTTGTCAAGATCTCTCTTCTAACTATTCAGTTAATATGATGATTGCTAGTCTATAGGCTGCCAACTCTAGTTGTACAATCCTACCAAAATCTCATCTCACTTACTCTCTCAATTTGTTACAAGATGATAATTAAGAACAACAATCAACAAACACAATTGCATTCAATTCAATAAAATAGGAGTTCTAACAAAATATTTTCAAAGCAATCCCTACAATGAAATTAGCCTAACATGGTCTCCATAACATGATCAACGTCTAGAGGGAATAAAAGTGACAAAAAATTGAATATGAGAACTCCTTCTTTTGCTTGACCAAATCTGGAATTTTGGTGTTGATGTGTTATTTTGCCTAATCTTGATGATGATCCTTGTCTTCAATCGTTCCTTAATGCTCCAAACATGTGTTCTTCACTCAATGATGGTGTTTCTATAGAGAGGTGTCGTCTCCCCTGAAGATGGAGGCTTAATAATGTTTTTATGGTTCAAATACCCTAAGTTTAATGAAGCCTCATAGATTGCCTTAGATTATAATTCCTACGTTCGTAGGAATTTGCATAATTCCAACGAGCATGGGAATTGGTGACAGAAACTCCTCATCTCTTCTGTAATTCCCACGTCCAGTGGGAATTTGCATGATTCCTACAAACATGGGAATTAGGCACAAAATCACTCTTCTTGTCTTCTCTTCTTTGATCTTTTTTTCAACCTCCAAGTTGCTCCCTCGTCTTTCCTACACAAAAATAGTCAATTCTCACCCTCAGTTAATATCTAACGCAAAAGAGCAACAATGAAAATCAAACTTAATGAAAACATACAAAATGAATCCTAAACTAAAACAATAACAAGCAATTATGCTAAAAAACACATGACAATTACCTATAAAAACATGTATCAATGCACACCTATCAATATCCCCTCACTTGAATCTTTGCTTGTCCTCAGAAAAAATAAATACAAAAAATCAATTCTATCCCTTCATTTTCACAAAGATCAAAACATACAATCCCTCAAATTCACGCTAACTCAAATATCAAGTTAATGCACATATCGTGACTACTTTTTCATTGGTGTACATAAGCAAACTCACAATTGGCACAATCACTCAAAGATAAGTAAAGACACATAAATGAGTCTTCGTCACAGTTTTCACTCATTTCTCTTAAGTGTTTAAATGTTAGTGTTTCACGAAAACATCCTATAGGAAACTACACTACCTTAGGCTTGCTAGTACACCAGTTCTCCTCTACAAGGATTGCTTGCATAAATAGATCAAAAGGACTTGTTTATGGTTGTAGTGTGGGAAGGGTTAGATTGGTCAAAAGAGGGGAAAGAAGTTTAAACACAAGCATAAGTAAAGTAGAAAGCGGATACAATGGGATAACAAAACATAACCCTGAGATATCCAAACATAACTAATGTAGTACTCTGCGCTCATTTATGCTACTCGATTGTTCTTCCTTTTTATTTTTCTTTCTTTGTTTTTTTCATTTTTCTTTCTTGTTCTTTATAAATGGAAGAACTATGAATCAAAACTAGCATTGTATATAATGTTGTCCATAAGCAGGGATATACTCAATTTATCTTGGTAAACATTTCACACAATCCAAACAAAAGGCTAAGGCTCAACCAAGGTAGCAAGGGATAATTAACGGGTAGGTCATTTAAGCCAAAGGTTAATAATAAAAAGGACCTAAAGCATCTCTATTAAACATGAATCCAGTAGACTTAACACTGATTCAAAGAAAGTTCCAGTAGACTTAACATTTTTCTTTCTTTGTTTTTTTCATTTTTCTTTCTTGTTCTTTATAAATGGAAGAACTATGAATCAAAACTAGCATTGTATATAATGTTATCCATAAGCAGGGATATACTCAACTTATCTTGGTAAACATTTCACACAATCCAAACAAAAGGCTAAGGCTCAACGAACGTAGCAACGGATAATTAACGGGTAGGTCATTTAAGCCGAAGGTTAACAATAAAAAGGACCTAAAGCATCTCTATTAAACATGAATCCAGTAGACTTAACACTGATTCAAAGAAAGTTCTAAAGGTAGTAACCTAAGGAAGTAACACTCAACAAAGAAATGAAACGAATATAGATGGAGTCATCTGGCTCAATCCTCACTTTGGCTTAAATGAAAACTCATTATGCATCTCTATACGACCTTATTGTTCCAATGTCAATTTGTAACTAAGCTTATGTAAGCAACTATTTTTCATCACTCTATATGGTTCACTTTCTACTCAAGTAGCCTAATCTGAGTTCAAACATACATTCTTTCTAATTCCAACTAGCATGATAGAATCTTATGGCAATATTTATCGGAGTGACTTAAATGCAGTTCCACTACTAACACAAAGTACCATTATCGACACAAAACACATATAATGTGCCTAAACATACATCCTATTCAACACAAAAATTTTTAAAAAATTGAAATTGAGAAAGTTGATGTCACCTCTCCACACTTAAAGATCATAATGTCCTCAATGTGACAAGTTAATCCCTAAGTGAGTAAAAATGTCATTAACTAAATAAAAACGAAAACAACACAAACAACAAAAATTGAAACAAACATATCATATCAAACTAAACAAAAGAAAATAAATTCAAACCAAACATAAAGAAATTAAAACTAAACAAAAGACATAGCACACAGAATTGATAAGAAACGAAATAGACATGAAATGACATGCAATCTTCTAAATTGTGGTTATAAAAGTGAGCTAAAGTAGTAACAATGTGCCCGTTTCCAAAATATGAACTTTTTTTATTTACAACTCTGATGATTGATATAAAAATTCTAAAGGGTGTGTTAATTCTAACCTTCCAAAAGCTCTTTATCCAAACATTTGCTACTTTTGGTTTTATTAAACACAGTTAAACACATGAATTTATGCAATAGAAAATGTTCAACACTACTTATTAAAGCATTTGGTGCATTGCTTGAATCAAAACTTTCTTCCCCTATTAAACTTTTCCAATAGGAATCCACATCAAAATCAGTATGATCGTCTAAAACTTTTGTATTTTGGAAGTTTAAAAGATGACACTTGACATTAAAATCCAATTTGTACACGTCACCGAATAATCTAAACCAAAACACATCCATTTTTTGGGTATAACGGATCGTACTGAAAAATTCAGTTATCATTATGAGGTGAACATGCATATCACAACGGATGCATCTATTCCGCCCTATATTCTCAGTTAGTTGAGAACATATTTGCAAATTAAACTGTCAGCACAGATCTTATAAAGTACAGGTTCATCCAAAATATAATGAGTGTATTGAAATAGGGAATGCTTCCTTTATTAATATGACAAATCGGATGGAAGAATACCACCTAAAAGATAGTTTGCAATATCTGCAAACCAAGGAAGGAAAGGGTTATCTACCATCTTCAATGTCTCATTAGGAAAACTTTCCTTAATTTCCTCTTCCTCTTCATTATGTCCGACTTCAATTCTAGATAAGTGATCAGCTATAACATTCTCTACTCCTTTCTTGCCTTGATTTCAATATTAAACTCTTGGAGTAGGAGTACCCATTAAATAAGTCTAGCGTTGGCATCTTTCTTTGGAAAAAGGTAACCTAATTCTACGTGGTTTGTAAACACAATAACTTGTGAGCCTAACAAATAAAAATGAAAATTTTCACAAACAAATACCACCCCAAGTAGTTCTTTTTAGTAGTTGTGTAATTTAATTGCGCTTCTGTAAATGTCTTGCTTGCGTAGTAGATAGCAGGCAACTTGTTCTCCTTCCACTAACCTAGTACACTCCCAATAGCATGGTCACTTGCATCACACATAATCTCAACTGGAAGAGTCCAATCAGGCAATGTCAGAATCAGGGCTGTTATGAGTGCCTTCTTCAACCTATGAAAGGAATTCAAATAGTCATCATGGAAAACAAAAGGCATATCTTTTACCAATAGATGAGTCAAAGGTTTTGTAATAAGTCAAAAATCTTTAATGAACTGTCTGTAGAACCTTACATGACCCAAAAAAGCTCAAACTCCCGTGATGTTAGAAGGAGGTGATAGCTTTTCAATTACTTCTATTTTTGCATGATCCACTTCAATCCTTGTGTATAAAATCTTATGGCCTAAAACGATCCCCTCTTGGACTATGAAATGACACTTTTCCAAATTTAAAACTAAATACGACTCCTCACATCTTTGAAGCACTTTGTTTAAGTTTGAAAAATAGTGATCAAAAGATTCTCCAAAGATAGAAAAATCATCTATAAATACCTCCATAAAATTTTCATTCATGTTTACGAAAATGGCCATCATGCATCATTGGGATGTGGCAGATGCATTACATAACCCGCAAGGAATCCTTCTACACGTAAAAGTTCCATATAGACATATGAAAGTGGTCTTTTCTTGATCTTCCGAGTATATAAATATTTGACTGTACCCTAAGTATCTATCTAAAAAGTAATAAAAATAATGACCAGCTACTCTCTCAATCATTTGGTGTACAAAAGTTAAAGTGAAATGATCCTTTTTGGTGGCCAAATTTAGCTTCCCATAGTCAATACACACTTGCCAACTTGGACAGTTCTGGTCGAAATCTTTTCCTCTTTCTCATTTTCTATTGCAGTCATTCCACCCTTCTTTGGTACACACTGTACTAGACTCACCCACTCACTATCTGAAATGGTGTAAATTATTCCTGTATCCAGAAGTTTCACCACTTCCTTCTTTACAACCTCTTGCATATTCAGATTTAACCTCCTTTGTTTTTCTCTTGTTATTCTACATCCTTCTTCTACGTTAATCCTGTGCATCACCACATTTGGGCTAATCCCCCAAATATCAGAAATTTTCCAACCTACAGCTCTCATCCTTTTCCTACTAGTCTCTACCACTTTCTCTTCTTGCTCACAATTTAATTCATTAAAGATAATGATAGGTAAAGTCCAGTTCTTCACTAAAAAGGTATATCTCAAATGAGAAGGTAAAGGTTTAAGCTCTAAAGTGGGAGGTTTAATAGTAGAAGGTGGTATAGGTACACCAGATCTCTCTAACCTTTCTAACTCCACATCCTCACATACGTCCTGTTCCTTTACACTTCCATCGTCACGTATTTCATTCACCTCATCGACTTCTTTAATCTCCCTCACACACTCTTCTACAACATCAATTTTCATACACACATTTCCATCCATTGATTTCTGCAAAGAATTTTTCATGTTAAACTCAACCTACTCATCACCAATTCTCAACACAAATTTCCCTTCAAGCGCATCAACTAATGGCCTACCAGTATTCATAAAGGGCCTACCTAAAATCAATGGACAATTCTTATCAGTTTCAAAATCTAACATAACAAAATCAACAGGAAATGTAAACTTATCCACTTTTACCAATATGTCTTCCACAACTCCAAATGTTCTTTTAATTGATTGATTTGTAAGTTAAATTAGCATGGAAGTTGGCTTGACTTCTACTAATCCCAGTTTCCTGAAAATAGACAAAGGCATCAAATTAATACTTACACCTAAATTACATAAACATTTGGAAAGTTTGAAATTGCGAACAACACATAGAATAGTAAAACTCCCTAAGTCTTGAAATTTTGAAGGCACTTGACTTCAAATAATAGAACTATAGTTCTCCGTCAATGTAACTGTCTGATGTCTTACTAGGTGCATTTGTGCGTGAGTATATCCTTCAAAAACGTTGCATACTTGAGCATACACTCCAAAGCTTCCATGACAAATTAATATGTAGCTTCCTCAGTTGCTCTAAAAATTTGGAAAACTCAGTGTCCGCCTGATGCTGTTTCACTGTTTGTGGATACGTGAGTTTGGGATTATACAACAGTGGTGGTACATACGGCCTGCCCTCATCCTCTTCTTCTTTTATCGCTATCCTTTTCTCTTTTTCCTGGCTGTCTTTGTTCAAACTTGGTTCTTCCATTTGCTTGCCAATTTGGAGTGTAATAGCTTTGAGTTGCTCCTTTAGAATATCCTCAGATTTTGCAGATTTTGATGATTTGCCTAGAATTCTAGAAGATAAAGCATCAGTAAGTTCATTTACTTGAACCTCTAAGTTATGGATCAACGAGGCATGATTCTTCATAATCAAGTCAAATTTTGCCTCAATTCTCTGTTAACTTTCTTCCTTGCTTACATGCACTCTTTTATGACTCTCTACTTGAGTTGTCAGTTTAGAAATAAACATTTCCATGAATTTATCCAACTTATTTTATAGAATCTTAACAGTTCTTGTGGTCTTGTTTGGGCACCAGCAATGTTTTTAGTCTATGAAAAATTTCAGTGGTTTTTGCACCCCAAATTATGCGTGTTAGAATAATAGTTATTACCTTTCTGTGGTTGGCCCAGGTAACTAACATTTTTGATGCCACCAGCTCCAAGTAGAAATCCCTCCACTGAACTGTGATTGCTCTCCCCATACAGCTCACATTGCACTTGCTTCACCTTCATTGCTAAGGTAGATGCTCCTTGCATATTGTTCAACTGTTTTGTAAGTGCCCTGATCTAAGCTTACAAGATAATAACTAAATCATAGGTATCATACCTTTCTATTCCTTTTGTCCTTATTTGCTCCTCTCGCTCGACCTTATGCAGTTGTTATTTGCTAACTCTTCCAATAATTCATGTGTTGTTTCCATCATCTTCCTTACCAGTGAACCTCTGACTGTTGCATCAATTGTTCTCTTTATGCTCGAATTCACTCCATTATAGAATGTTTGAAGCAAAAACTCCTTAGGGAGGTTGTGATGTGAGCAGCTTCTTGGAAGTTCCTTAAATCTCTACCAAGCTTTATAGAGAGATTTCCCATTGCTCTACTAGAAATTTTTTATCTCCTTGATAATCCTCATCATCTTTGTCAATGGGAAGTACTTGGAAAGGAATGCTTGGCAAGTTGTTTCCAATTCGTGATCTGGCATGAATTTAAGGAATTGTACCATGCTTCAGGCCGATCCTTCAATGTGAATGAAAATAGTCTCAGCTTCACATCATCATCGGACATTTCATTGAATCTGAGCGTGTCACAAATCTCCATGAAGTTTATAATGTGGGCATTTGGATCTTTGTTTGATAGCCTATAGAACTGCACACTATTTTGTAAAATGTTGAGTAGTGCCAGCTTTATCTCAAAATTATTTGCTTGGACTACTAGTTTCACCACTCCTTAAGAACTAAAACCTGGCCTTATAAAGTCCATTAATGTTCTTTCTAATCCTCCTCACTATCCTTCCTTAGTTATATCTTGATTCAAAAAATTTAGACACTTTGCCCTCTTATTTCTCTTTCATGCTTCTTAATGTCATGAAATTCGTCTTCTATTGCTTTTTGCTCTTTCATGTGCTCCTTTTGTTCATGCACCTGCAATCATACTAGGAAAAGCATTAAAATCTCTTAAATCAAACAATTCCAAATCAAACATGATGTTCAACAATCAATCCTTGGAAACGGCGGAAAAATCTTGTTGATGGTAAAACCTATCTACTTATTTTACACTCAAAGAACACAAGTGAATGGGTCATGACTTGTAGCTAAAAAGAGCAAATATTGATCCCACAGGGATTGATGCCTAAACGCTGCTTAATTTAGACACAATTTTGTTTAAGAAACAAAATTTCTAAATGTGAATAATCTGGAAAAAAATTAAATTAAAATTAAAAGACTAATGTAAACAATGGACAATACCATAATTATAAAAAATCTTAATTCAAGAATCTAAATGCTAGATATTACTTTTTCCTTATTTTGTCTCCGTCCTAGTTTATTGATTGAATTATGTCTCACCCTAGATTTTCGAATGTACTAATTACCTTTTCTTAATGTGTAATTACTATTCCCTAATTGAATTAATGGCAATCGATTAAACAGTCTCTCAACCTACCGAATGACTCTAACGATTCAACTAGTTATTAAACTATCATATAAGTGATCAATTGACTAGTTGAGATCTCTCTTCTAACTATTCAATTAACATGATGATTGCTAGTTTATAGGCCACCAAATCTCGTTGTACAATCCTATATGAATCTCATCTCACTCACTCTCTCAATTTATTGTAAGAAGATAATTAAGAACAACAATCAACAAAGACAATTGTATTCAATTCAATAAAATAGAAGTTCTAACAAAATAGTTCTAAAGCAATCCCTAAAATGAAATTAGCCTAACTTGGTCTCCATAACATCATCAACATTCAAATAAACCATCTTTACAAAGACTAGAGGGAATAAAAGAGACAAAAAATTGAATATGAGAACTCCTTCTCTTCTTTGCCAAAATTTGGCATTTTGGTGTTGATGTGCTGTTTTGCCCAATCTTGATGATGATCCTTTTCTTCAATCTTTCCTCAATGCTTTGAACATGTGTTCTTTGCTCAAGGATGGTGCTTCTACAAAGGGTTGTCACCTCCTTTGAAGATGGAGGCTTAATGATGCTTTTATAGTTCAAGTACCCTAAGATTAACGAAGCCTCACTAATTGCCTCGGATTACAATTCCCATGTCTGTAGGAATTTGGATGATTCCCACCGGCGTGGGAATTAGTCACAGAAACTCCTTCTTTCTACTGTAATGGACGTGGGAATTTTTATGATTCCCACGAATGAGGGAATTCGACACAGAACCACTCTTCTTGTCTTCTCTTCTTTGATCTTTTGTTCAACCTCTAAGTTGCTCCCTTTTCTTTCCTATAGAAAAATAGTCAATTCTTACCCTCAATTAATATTAAACGCACAAGAAAAACAATGAAAATCAAACTTACTAAAAACATGCAAAATGAATCATAAACAAGAACAATAACCAACAATTATGTTAGAAAACACATGTCAGTTACCTATAAAAATATATACTAACACACACTTATTAGTCGTGATCGCGGGAAACCACCTGTTCTAGGAAGTACGTTGCATCAAACATATCTCCGTGCCTCTTTTCCTTCTCTCAATCCTCAATCGCTTGATCTCTCTCTAGATTGCTCTTGGATTTTTATAGAATCACACTTTTTTACACAGATCTTTTGGCTTTCTAATTACCTTTAGCAGCTACTAGGTATCGTTTTATTTATTCTGTAGCAACCTTAAGTCAATCTCAGGATCAAAATGGTCTGAAAAATCACCCAAAAATTGAGCTTTTCTGTCAGCCCAATGTAGGGAACGATCGTGGTCTAGCATGCCATTATCGTGGCTGACGCTTTACCATTTCTGTCACAATCGTGGTATAAAGTGCATGACCATAGCCTAGATGCTTCTTCCTTTTCCTTCTTTATCATGATTGTGGCCTATGCTTATTGATCCAAAACTCTCCAAATCTTAACCATTCTTCCTTGTTTACCTTACAATACTAGCACATACATCAAGGCAAGGTACCTTAAAAATATACAATTTAAGCTCAAGAATTCCAACTCGCCCATAAGAACACTTAAATACCTAAAATAACCTAATTAAACCATAAATGCATATTCAATACTCAACTTAACACTAAATACATAACAAATTAAATCCTAAAACATCATGGAAATCACAACTATCAACATCCCCACACATAAACATTTGCTTGTCCTTAAGAAAACAAAAGAACAACTATATAACAAAACAAACATATAAAGCAATAATGCGGCAATGGCTGTAGTCTTTATGAAATAAGTTTAATCTTGGAGACAACTATTCAAATTATGGAAAATCATTACTAATCAAAATATGTGTCTGGGGGCTTTGAGCTAAATATACAACTAAATCAAAACCTAAGTGTTAACTAGTTACACTTTTCAATTGTGCACACACGTTAATAATTCTTCAGTCAATTGGACTTTGTAACTGTTCTTAAGTACGATCCCATGAAAATTTAAACTTATTACATGTCCAGTAGGTTCTTATTTAAAACTTTTATTATTATTATTATCCAAGACTTAACCTTTTACTCGGAGGCAAATATTTTTTATGAATGTTGATTCCGCTACTCGACCAAGTCATTAATAACATTTTCTATCATCCTAATCTCTTCTATTCTTTGTAAAAATGATTTTTTTCATTGTTGATGATGTTATGGAGACCATGTAAGGTTGATTTCAATGTAGGGATTGCTTTAGAACTATTTTATTAGAACTTTTATTTTATTGAATTGAATGCAATTGTCTTTGTTGATTATTATTCTTAATTATCATCTTGTAACAAATTGAGAGAGTGAGTGAGATGAGATTCGTGTAGGATTGTACAACAAAAGTTGGTGACCTATAGACTGACAATCATCACATTAATTGAATAGTTAGAAGACAGATCTCGACTAGTCAATTGATCACCCACAGGATAGCTTAATAACTAGTTGAATCGGTAAAGTCATTGGGTAGGTTGAGAGATTAGTCAATTGATTCCTGCTAATTCAATTAGGGAAAAATAGTTACATCTTAAGAGAGGATGATTAGTACATTTGAAAATCTAGGGTGAGACATAATTCAATCAATAAAATAGGAGGGAGACAAAATAGAGAAAAAGTAATCTCTAGTATTTAGATTCATGAATTCAGATTTTCTATAAATATAGTATTGTCTATAGTTTACATTAGTCTTTTAATTTTAATTTAACTTTTCCAAATTATTCACTTTTAAGAATTTCATTTCTTAAACAAAATTTTGTCTAAATTAAGTGGTGTCCAAGCATCAATCCCTTTAGGATCGATATTTTCTCTTTTTAACTACAAGTCACAACCCGTTCGCTTGTGATTTTTGAGCGTAAAACAAGTAGATAGGTTTTACCATTAACAATCCCTAACTAAAGGATTTTAAAAATACGTCCTTTCTTCTTTCTTCATCTTCTCACATTCTCTCACCCTAGAACCCGAAACCCACTAAACCAAACCTCACAAATCCTTCATCTTTCCCCAAAATCTTGGTGTTTTCTCCACTTTTTCCATCATTATTCACTCCCTTAACACTTTTTTCACATTACCCACTCAAGAATCCAAGGCTTTATTAAGTTTTTATCTCTTTCACTCTAAAAGACGTGGTAATCTTTCTTGACTCTTTTTACAAGTTTTTCTCCTTAATTGGCTCAAAAAAAGCTTGTAGCCCATAAATTAACCAACCAACTTTGCCTCCAAGTCTCTAGAAAAGGTAAACGCGATATGACAGCCACTTTTCGTGCCCCATTCCCTATGTTTTTAGAAGAAGAAAGTATAGGATTCTGGTACTTTAAGGATAGAGAGTTGTTTCCGCCCAGGTATTTTGATTTTAACCTATTAGAAACTCTAGTACTAAATTGTAACATTGAAAGATTGGCTACAAATATTGGTTGGGGTCCTTTGATTCATTGTGATGTATTGATATACCCCATGATGACTATAGAAATTTTCTTCGCTATACATTACAATAGTTAAATGTAAACATTCTAGTTTAGGATAGGTGGCCATGCATGTAGGCTGGATTATACTATCATTCGTGCACTCTTTAAATTGCCTAACACCCAAGTTTTTGTTGACCATAATGAATTTATATGGATGATTATTGGAAGATCCTTATGGGTGAAAACACTTTTGACCCTAGGAATGCACCCCACACTTTGCATTACAATCTTGATATGGATAGTGTGCATATAAGCTAGATCTGATATGTTTGATGCCCCTTATTTGAGACGCTTTGAAATTTTGGAGCCTCTATTCTATGGAGCTCTGAAATCCTCAAATGCAATGCTATTAAGAATAGGAAGGAAAAGGATGCAACCACTTCTCAACCATCCTACTTTCAATCACCCCCGGAGCCCCAAAAAGAAGCAGTTGAAGATGAACCAATTGTAGATGTTGATAAGTTCTAGCAAATCCTTAATCAAATGGCCAAAAACCATCAACAAACGACACTGCAAATTAATGAGCTCGATACCCATATGAGACAAATGCTTAAGGAGCAATGGTACATCAAAAAGAATTTCCTCAAGTTCATCCAGATGAAGAATGTTGAATTCCCTTCCCCATTTCCTTTGCCACCACAATCTTTGAGATTTCTTACCCGTTACTTTTTACACTATTTTATTTAGTTTGTTAGTTTTTTTACTTGCTTGTTTGTTTGATGTTGTGCTTTGTGTTTTACTTTCCTATTGTGGTTGCCATGTCACATTGAGGACAATGTGTTGTCCAAGTGTGGGGAGGTGACATGTGTTTTGTCAATTGCATTGTTTTAGTTTATCCTAGTCACTGTTTGCATTTTGTTAATTACGATGCATGTTTTAGGCATATTAGGTTGTTATTTTATGTTAGCAATGGAACCACACTTGAATCATTTTGGTTTGTTTTGCCATGAGATTCTATTATGCTAGTTGAAATGAGATTGAGTGCATACTTGAACTCATATAGGCTACTTGAGTATAGAGTGAACCATGTTGAGTGATGAAAAGTAGTTGGTTGCATAAGCTTACTCAGAATTTGACACTTGAGCAATGAGGTAGCATAGAGACATATAATGAATTTTCATTTAACCTAATGTGAGGATTGAGCCTATATAACTCCATCTATAGTCATTTTATTTCTTTGTTTTTGTGACGCTTCCTTAGGTTGTTACCTTAAGAATTTGCTTTGAATTAGTTTGAGTCCACTGGATGCATGCTTAATAGAGATGATTAAGGCCCTTTTTATGTTAACCTTTGGATTAAATGACTTACCTTTTATTATCACTTGCTACCCTTGTTAAGCCTTAACCCTTTTGTTTCTTGAAAACATCCCACATTTTAAAACCCAAAACCCCATTAGCATACCCATTCACAAGCTTAGTAGAGTATTAAGTGATGCATTAGTTGAGTAATACTTCCACTCTTAGATCATTTTGCATTTAACTGCTATTTTGTTCATTGTTTCTTAAATTAATGAAACAAAGAAAAGAAAAGAAAAAGGAAGAATATTTTAGTAGCATCAATAAGTGCAGAGCAGTAGTATATTTACATTTGTGTATTGTTTGCACAAGGTTACATGCGCTAAGTTTTACTATTTATAACCTTCATAAATTCCGCAAGTGCACGATCCGTTTGCGTAATACCTAAGGTGTCGATCCCATCAGGATGGTAAACTAGTCCTAAAATCTAAGGTCAGCTAAGTTCACAACAAACCTAAATACATAACTACTGTAGAAAATAAATCAAATGATAATCAATTTAAAGAATTTAGTTGTAGAAATCTAAACAAGATAACCAATTACATAAAAAAAATCCCAAACTTACCTGGAAACTATCCAGTGAGTGAAAGCAGATTTAAATTTGAAATTAACCAAACCTTATCAATTGTAAAATTCTTGATTTAATGGGTTTAGATGATCCTAGGGTGAATTACTCTCTCTTTAGTTATAATTCTTAACACTAACTGATGATCCCTAATTTAAATTATGGAATCGTGATCTCTCGACTCGTGATTGACCTAAAACGTAAATTAGTTCTAAGTTGTCTTTTAACCTACCAGGAATCTATGCTCAATCTCTCGTTACACGACTTTACTGATTTGATTTAATCCTTAGCCTATCAATTCACCTAACTTACACTATTGTCAAGTTATAAAGAGTAGGACTTAAATCATAATTAAATTAACAAAAAACAAAATCAAATCAAATTTTATTATTATCGAAAACCAAAATCCAAAGGTGAGTACAAAAACAACTCAGCATTCAACACAATATGCTCTCAACATCTATTTCAATTCTATACATGAATAAAACTGAAATAAATGGAAAATACATCGGGAATGGAGTCGGGGAGCGGAGACAGTGGGAAACCACCTGTTCTAGGAAGTACATCATGTGAAACTCTTCTCTGTGTCTCTCTTCCTTTATCTACTTCCTTAATCTCTTGATTCTTTATCTAGGTTTTTCGGAATTGGAAGATGGGGTCGCTCTCTTTTTCAAACTCTCTAAAAACTACAGCCTCTATCTTATCATATTCAATTTATACTTTGGAGGCTCTAGGTCAAAGTTGGGGTTGAAACAGTTCAAAAAATTTCTTAAAACTCGAGTTTCTATATCAGCCCGATGTAGGGCACGATTGTGGCCTTGCCTGCCATGATTGTGTCTTACGCCTTAACCTTTCAGTCATGATCATGGCCTAACATACACTATCGTGGCTTGATTGGACACTCTCTGTCACAATCATGGCCTGGCTGCTGTTGGCTCTTCCTTCTCTGTCACGATCTGGGCCCAATGTGCACGATTGTTAGCTATGTCTTTTGGCCCAAAACTCCTAAAATCTTCTCTTTTCTCCACTGTTTACCCTGAAATACTAACACATACATAAAGGTACCTAAAAAATATAACAATTAAGCTCAAAGGTTCAAACTAACCCATAAAAACCCTTAAATAGACAAACTAACATAGTTAAACCCTAAATGCACACTCAACACTCAAATTCACACTAATTGCATATCAAATTACACCTTAAAACATCATGCGAAACACAACTATCAACATGCCCAAACTTAAGCATTTGCTTGTCTTCAAGTAAACAAAACAACACATACATATCAAATATAAAACATATAGTGCAATAACAAGGCAATGATTCTAATCTTCATGAAATAAATTTAATCTTGGACACAATCATTCAATTTATGTTAAATCATTAACATGCAAAATATGTGTCTAGGGGCTTTGAACTAACTATACAACTTAATCGAACCTAAGTGTGAACTTATTTGCGCTTTTCAATTGTACACACTCATTAATAATTTTTTGGTCCCTCAGACTTTGTAACTGTTCCTAAGTATATTTTTATGAAATTTTAAGCTTATCACAAGTTTAGTAGATTTTTCTTTAGAACACACACATTTTTATTTTCATTTTTATTTTTATTTAAACCCAGACTTAGTCTATTACTCGGAGGAAAACATTTGTGATAAATTTCAATCTGGTTACTTAATTAAACAGCTTGGTTGAAACGTCATTATAGTCTTTTTATGTGAAGGTAGACATTTGTGATGCGTATAGATTCGGATACTCAACTATTATCACATTTTCAACTGGCTACTAACTTTATTTATAACTTGAAGGCTAGTGGGATAGTAGTTTATTTAACAAAACTTTTTTATTCTATTTCCTACCTTATTGCTTTTAGCTATTTGTTGCCATTAAAAATACTAGTTAAGCTACTTAACCTAAAAAGCCTCCAATTATGAATGGATTTGACAATCTAAAGGGTGCCAAATTTACACTAAGTCCTAATTAGGCTATATATTTATCCAATGGCACCAAATTTTCTAATTTCACAAGCTAATGATAGCTCACAACTTAATAGACTATGTCCAAAATTAAAAGAATTTCACTCAATCCAAGCCATTGACACATTCACACATTTCACACAATGCAATCTAATAATATCATACGATATGCAAAATCACATATTAAAGAAAAAATATATAATCCCTTCCCATACTTGAACAATACATTGTCCTCAATGTGAGAAGGAAACACACACAAGCATATAATGTGAAAGAAAGGACAAGAGTTAAAGTAAACAAGAAACAAATAACATTGAAGATGACAATAAAAATAACATAAACAACCTAGAACTAAACGCTAATTTAGGGAAGAAAATTAAAAAAACTAGGTTAGAAATAAATCTTTTAAAGATGGACATGGTGATGGTGTTGGAGGTGGTAATTGAACACCTTGAGACTCGAAATACCGATGGAGTCGTCAGATCACTCAGCTCTGATGATGTTATGTATGCACCACCTTCTTTAGTGTTTTGTTGGTTCCAAAAATTAGATCCAAAACCTTCGTCCAGTGTTGGTCCTCTTCTTCCTCTTCTTCAGATTCTTCACTTTTTGAGTCCGACAGTGCCTATTGAGATGGCACGGAGCTAGAACTTGCCTGACCTACCCCAGTGTACACATGTCTTTTCATTGACATTCCACAGACTCATGTTGGTGGAATGGATGATCTCTGCATGAAATAAGTGACGGTGGTTGAGGAAGTCAGGGAGGTGAACTGTTAACCCCCTTCATTGCACAATAAAATGTTTGACAATGGTAGATATTATGTACCCCATTCCAAGAAGGTTACTACGTTTGTGCAAATTCATAACAATGGCATTCAACACATGTGTAGTTGTACTTACTGGAATGCTATGGTCCATGCACCACAAAAAAAATGTTCCTTGGTGGAACACTTGTTTGTTTCAAACTTATCAAAAACTAGCTGTGATTGAGCCCAAGTTTATTACATAAATTGGCTACACTTTTGCTATTTTTAATGTACTTTTTGACTCTTAATTTGTGATTTTTGT
>JAOSBO010192823.1:3538-20281 GCA_027563915.1 Erythroxylum rotundifolium | reverse complement strand
ATATCAACGAGATCGAAGTGTTGCCATGTTAACTTCTTTCTCTTAATAACGGAGAAAATTAAGTGTATATTTTATCAACAATTTTATCACATGTCTTTTATTACATAAGAATACTTCGTTTTTTGAATCATTCTCATAACTTATAATCTAATCTAATAAAGGACAATTAGAATAACATAATCGCAGTTAATGTAGAAATTCATGGTAGAAAGCATTGTTTTAGAACTTGGCCAGTCCATTAGAAGCCTAAGGACCTCTAACAGTCTAACTGAATAGCGTCAAAGTTAGGAACATGGTCATAAACATTTGGTCCGTTCTTCTTAAAATTATGGATTACCTATTAACTAGTGAAATAGTCTTAGTTAATTTAGTCATTTGATTAATCTCCCTTACAAGTTATATTTATATTTAAATATTCCTTTACATAAAGTTAAAAATATATTTCAATTTTACTTTGCAGCATTAGATATCACGATTTAAGTGAAAAAATAAAAAATAATATAATACAATGTGTTTATGATATTCTATTTTATTTCTTGTTTTCAAAACTAAAAAAAATCACAAACGAATTAAAATAACACAAATATTGTGTTTTTACTTACTGTCATAACATGTTTCTAAAATGAGATTCTAAAATATAAAAAAATCAGACGGTCTCATTTTTATTTCAATAGATCTGTAAATAAAGCAAGAATGTAGTGTCTTGGCTTGAATTGCCATCTGTAGTATGTTATTATCACATAATGATAATACAAAATATATCCCAATGTACAAGAGGTAATCTCTCCATCATCTATGGCTAACAATTAGCGATCCACCTATTGTGGGATTTGATCTCATCTAAACTAATTAAGTTAATCATTTATATTAAAGATAATGATATCTTTCCTAATACTCCCCTTCAAGTTGGCAAGTGAATATTATGAAGTCCCAATTTGTTACGCAGTATCACAAATTGATCATTTCCTAAGGCTTTTGTGAATATATCTGCTAGTTGGAAATGTGTTGGTACGTAGGAAGGACTGATCATTCCAGCTTGCAATTTTTCTAGAATGATATGGCAATCTATTTCAATGTGCTTTGTGCACTCATAGAATACGGGGTTCGCTGCACTGTGCAAAGCTGCTTGATTGTCACAGTACAATGGTGTAGAAGTCATTAGTGAAACTTTCAGATCTTGCAAAATGTAGCTCAACCAAGTTAGCTCCAAACATATGTTCGCCATGGCTCGATACTCGGCTTCTGTTGATGATCTTGAAACATTATTCTGCTCCTTGGATTTCCATGATATTAGTGAAGTCCCAAGGAAGATGCAATATCCTATAACTGACCTTCATGTAGCGTGACATCCTCCCCAGTCTGAGTCGCAAAAGGCCTTCAACATGAGGTTATTGTTGGAAGGTAACAATAAACCTTGGCCAGGAGTCCCTTTGATATACTTAAGAACTCGTATTGCTACATCCCAATGTGGTTTTCGAGGCTCTTGCATGAATTGCCTCAATGTTCAGACTGAATAGACTATATCTGGCCTTGTGACAGTGAGGTAGTTTACTCTGCCAACTAATCTTCTGTATTTAGTTGGATAATTCAACAAATCTTCACCATGAAGAAAGGCATTTTGAACATCTAGTTGGTGTGTGAACCAGTTGCGTGTAGCAGCCACAGTGAGGAGACAACGAAGTGTAGTGAGTTGGGCTGTGGGGGAAAATGTCTCCCGGGAATCAATGCCCTCAACCTGCGTATAACCTTTAACAACAAGGGGAGCTTTGTATCGTTTGATGCTGCCGTCGGAGTTGTACTTAATTTTGTAAACCCATTTGCATCCGATTGGCTTATGGCCAATGGGGAGAGGAACTAAACTCCATATGTTATTTTGCTGCAATGATGTCAATTCTGTATTCATGGCTTGTTGCCAATTTGGATCAAGGATAGCTTAAGCATAAAATGTGGGCTCTTTCTGACCTGTAATGTTAGCTAGAAAGGCACGATGGGTAGAAGATAAACAAGAATATGAAAGAAAATGGGAGAGAGGGTATCGTGTACTGTGTGATGGACTTGAGCCTGAGGTGGAATGATTAGCTTGAGATTGCATCACGTAATCTTTATGCCATGCCAGAGCTTGTTTCGACTCAGTGGAATGACGCACAGGAGGAATTAGAGGCAAGTGGAGATCGGATGGAGTTGTCATTGGTTCAACTGACAAGGAAGAGGAATTAGACTCATCAGGCTCAGATTTGTGTGTGTGAAATGCAGTCTCATCAGGTGCAGGCAACGCAGCTGGATTTGAGGTAAGGGATGATGGTATGTCAAGGGCAAGGTTGGGTAAGACGGAGTCTTGGGTAGATGGATAAGGATCGTAAGAAAATGGAAAGATAGTTTCACAAAATGTGACATCTCTGCTGACAAGGAAGGCTTTGGACTCCATATCATAAAGCTTGTAACCCTTTTAGCTAGTGGGATAGTTGACAAATATGCATTTCTTGGCACGAGGATCAAATTTCTGCTTAGGATGTACCACAATTGCATAGCATAGACAACCAAAGACCCGTAAGTGATCAAGTGAGGGTGGACAATGATTCAATAACTTAAAAGGAGATTTATTAGATAATAATGGTGATGGTAAACGATTTATGAGATGGACCGTAGTTAGAACACATTCTCCCCAAAAAGCAAGAGGTAAATGAGAGTGGAAAAGTAATGCACGTGCGATGGTGAGAATGTGGCGATGTTTACGTTCTACTACTCCATTTTGTTGTGGAGTGTAAACACAAGTACGTTGATATTCAATCCCATGATTTTGAAAGAACGTGTGCATAGAAAAGAATTCAGTGCCATTGTCAACTCTTACTGCCTTAACAAATGCATGAAATTATGTATAAGCAAAGGTGATGAAAGACTGCAAGATATTTTGTGTTTCAGATTTGTGTTGCATGAGAAATATCCATGTGCATCTAATGAAATCATCTACAATGGTGAGAAAAAATCATGCCCTTGAATGTGTGGGAATTTTATGCCGACCCTAAATATCACAATGTAACAAATTAAATGGAGCATGAGTTGATATTGAACTTAAAGGAAATGAAAGTCTTGTTTGTTTAGCCATGGGGCAAATATTACAATTATTATGAAAAGAAACGGTACTGGAAGGTAACAAGGGAGAAACCAGCTTGAGACGTGATGGTGACGGATGTCCACGGTGCATATGCCACAAGTTTGGAGTGTGAGTCACTTGAAAGGAGTTGGATGTCCTTTGCAACGGAGACATGTAATAAAGACTATCGTGTTGTTTACCCGAGCCAATCATCCTTCCCGTAGCCAAGTCCTGTAAGACACAACCATTTGGAAAGAGGATGATACAATAGTTAAGGGCGTTAGTGAGTTTGCTGGTGGACATTAGATTTAAATGAAAGGAGGGAACACATAAAACATTGTCCAATGTTATGTAAGGAGGGAACACATAAAACATTGTCTAATGTTATGTTTGGGTTAAAAAATACAGTGCTCGTGGAGGTGATTGATAGAGGAGCCAGTAGGTAGATTAACAATAGGAATTGATGAGGGCTTTGTTTGAGCAAGGAGTTTGGATTAGAGGTGATGTGATCAGTAGCTCCACTATCCAAAATCCAAGGTTTTGTAAACACATAATTGATTAAAGCATTAGGAGATATAGACAGACCTGCTACATTTGCATATGCATCCTTGTTACCAGGACTACGATTATGATTCATCATGGATAGGGCTTGAGCAAGTTTTTGAAGTTGCTCCGCTGAGAATCCTTGCACTGGTTTGGAGGAATTGTTGCCTCGCAGATCTCCCTCATGCGTCAGTTTTGATGAATCTGTCGCATTAGCAACGGGAAAAGGGTTACGTCCATTACCCCTAAAGCCACACTGTTGTTGTTGCAGCTAATGGGAGCGATTGATTTGAGTTCTTGTTTCGTTAGGAACCTACGTCCCATTTTTGTATCTGCACCTATCCTCAGTGTGACCTTTTTGTCACAAAATTTGCAATGAAACTTGAAAGTACAACAATCTTCAATTGTATGACCTGATCTAGCATAATGTTCATAATACTTATCTTTGGAAGCCTTTGAGGAGTTGTTCACTTGACCATGTACTGCAACAGTGATTGAAAAGTTTTCAGTTGATTTCGATTTTATTTGACGCTGCGTCTCTTCTTAAATGACAAGGGAGTAGGCTTATCGGACATTAGGCAGTGGCGACATCATGAGGATATTGGTGCGGACCGCTTTGTAAGTCTCATTGAGTCCCATGAGAAATTGCATCAACCGATCTTCTTCTCTTTAGTCATAGTGTGTTTTCATCTGATTGTAGGTCAGAAGCGTGCGATATGTATCTAATTTGTCCCACAGTCCTTTAATCTTTGTGAAATATGATGAAACTGACGTGGTACCTTGAGAGATAGATGCTAGGGATTTCTGTATTTGAAAGATTGCCGGAGTATTCTTCTGTGAGAATTGATCTCTGAGATCCTCCCAGACTTGTTGAGCAGTTTTTACATGAACTACTTCTTCTGCTATATCAGATTCCACCGAGTGTGTCAGCCACGATAGAATCATGCTATTACATTGATTCCATAAAGTAAATTCCACCGGTTGTTGATCCTCTGAAGGTGGCTGAATTGAGCCATCGATGAAACCAATTTTGTTATTGGCTATGAGAGCATGAATTATTGATTTGCTCCATGATGGATAATTGGCTCCATTTAATTTTGTTGGAACAAGTATGTGTCCAGGTTGCTCAGAATGATGAACTAAGTATGGGTTTGATGGATCCATACTTGTGTATTTTGAGAGAGATTTGTCTGATGGCCTTCGGTTGTCATCGTGTTTATGGGGATGAAACGATGGTTTTCAATTGCACCAGGAATGGTGCTTTGATACCATGTAAATAAAGCAAGAATGTAGTGTCTTGGCTTGAATTGTCATCTGTAGTGTGTTATTATCACAGAATGATAGTACAGAATATATACCAATGTACAAGAGATAATCACTCCATCATCTATGGCTAACAATTAGTGATCCACCTACTGTGGGATTTAGTCTCATCTAAACTAATTAAGTTAATCATTTATATTAAAGATAATGATATCTTTCCTAATAACATCTAAGCTCAAATGTAGGAATAGCAAAATTGGGCTAGCCCGACCCAACTTCAACCTGGGTTGATCAGGTTATGGGCTGAAATTGTTCGATCCGATCGAACCCGACGGAAAATTACAAAATGATGTCATTTTGTCAAAAAAGATGTTTTTTTAATTTTTTTAAAAAATAAGGTCAGGTTGGGCGTGCCCCCCAACCCATAGGTCTGCTCAACCCGGCCCAATGCCACCCTACCCAAACTCCTCTGACAATTATGACTTGGTTTGAAGGAGTGGTAGTGGTTGATAATCTGCTGAAATCAACCTGCTAAAATAATAAGTACTTATTCTTAATAAGTACTTATGTGTTCAGAATTGCTGTATGGGTAATTATTGAAACGTGAAAATAGGCATTTGGCAAATGTGGTTGTAGTTGTTGAAAAGAGATAAAATGACTTAAAAGTGCATTAAATTAATAAATTATTAATTGTTGTATAAATAATTAAAAATATATTATTAGTCATATAAATTTAAAATTATAAAATATTAAATTAAAATAAGAAAAATATAACTAAAATTAATTTAGTAAATAAAATATTTCATAAAATATATTATTAGTCATATAAATTTAGAATTATAAATAATAAAATATTAAATTAAAATAAGAAAATATAAATAAAATATGTTTAATATTTTATAAAAATATAAATTCAAATTATAAATAAGAAAATATTAAATTAAAATAAGAAAATATAAATAAAATAAATTTAGTAAATAAAATATTTCATAAAAAATATATTATTAGTCATATAAATTCAAATTATAAATATTAAAATGTTAAGTTAAATTAAGAAAAATATAAATAAAATAAATTTGGTAAATAAAATATTTTATCTTACTTAGATACTATTGGTAGGGGATATATTTGGAGAAACATATAACATATCATTCGTTATCTTTTTCTTGATATGTACTTATTTATATTGTTGAAAATGGATAATTTAAATTACAATTCCATAGTAACAAGATGTCCTTGAAATATTAATAAATTTAGGTACCTTTAATATTATATAATTAAAATTATAAATATTAAAATATTTAATTAAAATATAGAAAATAAAAATTGGGAATAAACTATTAGGAAAAAGTATAATTGTTTATGTTAATGTAAACGCATATAATTGTTTATGTTAATGTAAACGCAAATGAAATTTACACATTCATCATGCTCATAGTATTAGCAACATGAATACCAGCCATTTCATCTACTTGACCAGAAGAGCAAATATCATCATGTATTACATCATTTTCATCACAAAAATTAAGCTCTCCATCCACGTTATACGTTTTGAAATGAGGATCATCTTGAGAATGATGACAGATATAGTTGTGAAATGCCATAATCGCGACCATAATTTTCATTTGCTTATCAAATGGATATCCCAGCATTGTTTCAAATATGTGCCACTTCTTCTTCCATAAGCCAAAGGTCCTTTCAATCACTCTATGCAATGATGAATGAATATGATTGAAAGTCTCCTCTAGTCCACTTGGTGTACTGCCACAACAGAATTCTAGGAGGTGATACCTTTGGTTTCTATAAGGGCCTAAATAATCATTTCTATTTGGATATCCAGCATCTACTAAGTAATATTTACCTATAATATGTAATGCATATTAGATGTGTACAACGAAGAAATGTTTTCAAGGAATGAACATAAAGTCATGTATACATAATAATCACATAAATTATCAACATATGTATAACTTTTACCTTGGGGAGGTTTTGGAAATTTTAGGCAATGTAAATTGAGGGCATTATTGAATATGCAAGCATCGTGTACAGACCCTTCCCAACCAGCCCAACCAAATGTAAATAGCATATCAAAATCGTATACTGCCATTACATTTTGAGTAGGTTGGCCTTTTCGTCCAATGTTAGGCATTTGTAGTGAAGGTGATAAAGTTGCCTTTACATGAGTTCCATCGATAGCACCAATGCAATTATGAACTTATAAGAAAAACAAAGTAGGTGCAAAAATGTTAGTTTAAAATTTTCATAAATATGAACTCTATAAAATTGAAAAGAATTTACCTTAAAGTGAGGCCAATAGATAGAGTCATTTTTTATCTTTAAAGGAACTATTTTGAATTCTGGATTAGGCAGATTTATGATGTCTACGGCCATGGTGGCTACAATATCCAATACAGATGCAAAATTTCTAGAGACAGTCTTACCAGAATGTTGAAAAGTTTCTTGAACATTTCTATTACTTACTCCATGTTCGAGTGTATATAAAAGATCCCATAAATACTATTTTATCCATCCTAAACATATTCAAACACCTTCGCTCATTACCACCTAGGATTTCATTAATTTTGCTACTTCCAGAATAAGGAGACACCATATATGGTTCCTTACGCATATGCCAATTATACCAATCTATGGTCATGTAATTGGCTGCACTTAAAATTACATCATGCTCACATTCTTCATCAGAATCACTTTGATATACCATACCTGCAATGATGAATACTACATATTATGACAATATCCATAAGTCATACACACTAAAGAAAAATGACAAAAATAGTGAAAATTTGATAATATTAAATAAGTCAGAAGTTTGAAATAAGAAAATAAGAAATCCAATAATATGTAATAAATCTAATATAAAATTAAAAGTTTTAAAACTTCATGGCCCCAAATTAGACATCATAGACATAAAAGAGCCACTCTATTTCTTCAATTGTTGCCTTTGAAGCCAACCAACTTTAATAGCAACATTTGGCAATGCTCCAAAGTACTCTCGCTTAGTTTTGTCTTCAAAAAGCTCAAGTGCAAAATAATATAAATCACTGCCTCATTCAATTTCCGTTAAGGCATTGAATTGTGCGACCACTTCTGCTATATTACAACTTGGAGAATCTATTTTCAACATTCTAGATGCTTTTCTTTCTTCATTTCTACTCTTCAAGATCTCCACAAGAGAGTCTATTGAATGAGATACTTGTTTACCATTAGAAACTTTTTGTTTCCCTCTTTTACAACTTGAAATTAGGATGCAGATCTTTTCTTATTCCTTTGTTAGTTACCTTGCAAAGCAGGATCATCCAAATCTAGCTCTTCCAGGTCATATCTTCATTTAAATTGATTGACCTCTGAGAATTTTGTGATGGTAACACCCCAATAGACGATGTCCATGCAACATCACCTGTGGCAATCACATCCATAAATAATACGTTTAAATCATCTTCAAATTCTAAGTCTTGGTTGTGAAATTTTGCTACTTGGGGTACTACCTGCAAAATTTAATATGTTACTATAAATTGCTAAATTAAATATTATAGTTATAGTAATAAATAAATATATTATCTAGTGCACTACGTACCTTCAGCCTTTCCTCCCACCATTCAAGAGATGCAACAATTGTCTGTTTTTTAGGATCCCATCCAAGACCTGTTTCTTTTCTCTTAAGTTCCTTCCATAACTTCCAATTCTTCTTGACTTCATCCCATTTATTTTTCAGCTGAGTTTTGTCATAAATCTTGATTGATACTGCATTAAAATTGGTAACCAGATTGACCCACCCAGTCCTATTGAAGTGTTAGGTAGGGCGATTACCTGCTTCTACTTGAACTTTACATGTTCCTATGATAATTTTTGTGAGACTAATATGCCATTGAGCTTTTTTTGGATGTGTAAGATTCTTTTGACTCACCATCTACAAAAAAACACGTAAAAAATTAATTAGACTGATAAGAATTGGTGTGGTGCAACTATCATAAAGCAATAATCCATTCAAAATAATAGTCTAAAGAAAAAAGCGTTCAGATTAGAAGTATGCTAAGCAAGACAATACAATATAACCTATGAATAATGTAAGACTAATATCTTCGAGTTCAATACTCGATCCAGTGGCTTGCTATCTCAATTGTAAGATTAATCAAAGATTGGAAATGTAAAAACTCATATATTAGAGCTAACATTTTTCATTTTGTAGCTCAAGTTGTAGGAAGAAAACCAAGTAGTCATTACATAAACTGCATACCAAATGAAAATATAAAAGCTACTGCAACAAAAGGAAAAAAAAGAATCAGTATAACAAAAGTCTTCAAAAATTACTTCTTGTGTAAATCATCTTCTCCGAGATACTATACTCATAATCAATACTTCAGCATAATTGAAAACATGCCTACATATGCTACTTCTTGACACTCTTTATCAGAGCATAGCCCCATACATCTTCTATTCCTTTTCCTCTTTCTGCTATGTTCAAAAGTTGCTAGCAAATGATATTATTAAACATTGATGTTAATTATTTTCCATCTTATTAGTATATAAGGTACACTCTCTTATGGTAATTACTGCATTGTTGCTGGGATAAGTAAGTTATCATCATTAAGTAGTTATTGGTTATTAGTAAAAAAGATTCATATTTAATAAACTAATAATTTAAATTTGAGATCCCTTGGTTTTTTTTTTCTAATACTACCTTAATTCCTATGTAGTTGTTAACAATGAAACTGAGAACTGGAGATAAGAAGATTGTTTGGTGTAAAAATAGAGGAGATGATAATTGAGAATGGTAGATTATTATGGTCCTCAAAACTCAGACATGCGAGACCATGTTTTCAAAGCCCCACAATCTCTGTTAGATTTATTTTTTCTTTTAAGATCTTACCACAAAAGCATTAATATGTTAATCAATCAATCAATACAGGTGTGCCACCTCCTCATTCCATTGTTGAGTTGACGAGGAAAGAGGGTACTCTACTACTAATTTGACTGCATTTCTGTAAGGACCACCATACCTACCATTACACCCATAAATTAATTTCACGAAACAAACTCGTTTCTTCTTAACTTCTTTTTGTATACTAACTTCTCTACACTCATCTACAATTTCTCTATTTTTTCTCAGAGCATATCATCTGTAAAACTATTTCCTGGAGTTGAATAGAATGACATTACTGAAGTTCTCACCTTATGGTTGGGAAAGCCAACGAAAAAGAGGAAGAGAAACTTCACAACATCCTAGGGATCCTGACGAGGCTTTGTCTCTATCTCGCCTGTCCAAGATCATTCTGCCACCTCTAATTGTTTCAAAATACAGCCAAAAATTTATCAACTCTAAAGGATGGATCATTTCTTCCATGGATTCAAGATACTGGTATTTGACTGTTTCTATACATATTTGACTATTCTTATAACAACATTCTACCATATAACCCAAGATTAGAAAGATGCTAGTGTACCCCTAAATCACACAGTATATGGTTTTGCTTGGTGGAAACAACCACAAAATCACATAGGAAAGGAGGAGTTTACCTAGATGGGCAAGAGTCGGGGAGGTAGAGGAGTCGGCCTCAGCAAGAGTCGGGGAGGTAGATACATTGAACTTACTTTAGGGTATAATGGAAAATAATAATTATCATAAGGTTATTAATGGAAACTAAAATTTCTACCGCAAAAATACTTTCCTACCGCAATCCTCTTTTTGCTTATCGATTCTGCAGTGGCACCACACTTTCCTCCAACCTCCAATTGTTCGCCCGCAAATCCAAGCATGTGATTGTGTTTGAAAACTGCAGTGGATAAATATTTATCCTCACCGCACCGCAGATCCAAAAGCAGCTTATGTCAACTGTTAACTTTGCTCTCAACGAATATAATTATCGACAAACAATTGTCCAAAATTAATAATTTTTTTCTTAAATTAGGTAAATTTATCTTGTTTTTTATTGTTATGTTATGTATATATCAATTCATTTTTTTCGCTATTTTTGTCTTTGAATGCCAACAAGCATTAATAGTTGCTTTTCCTATCCACTTCAATAATTCTTGCATTTCATAATATCGTATTGATAGTGATATCAGATTTAGTTCTAGTACAGTACTGTACTGATAGCCATCAATATAGGGTATCGTTTTAGATAAAATTTTAAATTTATGAAATAGTCTCTGAATTTTTTAAAATTTGCAAAATAGTTCTTTAGTATATTGTATTGTATACTTTATAATTTTACATCAACTCTGTCTCTAAAAATCATAATAATAAATATTTAAAATAACAACATTTTATTTTTTATTAACATTAAGTTTCACATATTTCACATATAAATGATAACCACAATTAATATAAAAAAGTTCATTTAATCTTCATACAAATATAAAATTAAGAACAATACAAAGTATTTAAAATATTATAATTTCATCATATAATAAATAATTATTATATCAAAATATAAAATAGAAAGAACAATAAAGATCCTTAGCTCTCTAACTATCACAATTTACAACAAGAGTTCGAGAAGAGGAAATAATCAACTAAAAGTGAAACTTGAAATAAAATATATATTATTTAATTTTCTATCAATTATTATTTAATTACTTAATATATGAATTATTAATAAGATTTGAAATAATTTAGTTTTATACTATATATTTAATTAAATAAAATTAATTAAATAATTATTAAAAATATATATTTCAAATAAATTTGATTTTATAATTGCAATATATTTAAAATAAATACTATTTTATAAATAATAATTTTTAGATTATTTATTTTAAAAATAAAATAATTTTATTAATACTTTATTAATAAAAATTATACAAAAGATTAAATACCTGTGTTTTTTGAAAGGTAGATTCCTTGGGTAGTTCTCTATGGGTTTCTGAAACTACTCTCTTAACCTCTGATTTTGTTTATCCCATGACTACTTTGCTTTAAATACAAATGCTAAAACAAATGGATGCTAATAGATCAAAGGGAAGAAATTTTTATTATTGGTGATTTAGGTGTGGTTACTTACAGAAAATGATCTTTACGTTTTATGCTAGTGCTGTAGGTAGCCAGATGCCTCTAGTTAATATTTTTGAAAGATGGCACTTCAGTTATGGTGATTTCAAGGTGGTGCTGCAGATGGTATATATTGTGTGATACTTCATTGAAGAGATAGGATTTTAGGGTTTCATGTTTCGAACATGGTTGTGCACACGTTCATATCCAAGACTGTGTCTCTTAATTTTACATTACTAATTGTGACTTCATATAGTTGTATAGAGTTAAAAGCTTAAAGAGATATATGCATATCCAAGTTCACAAGGACATGTCTGATGTTCACAAGGTCATGTCCGATTGAAAAACAACCTTCAGTCTTTCACATATTTATAGAGATATGGGCATATCCAAGTTACATGCTCAAAGGGACACAAGCGTGTCTAATTCCCATAAGCATGTCTAATGTTCAGACAACCATATCCAAGTGAAACAACATCCTTCTACCTCCAACACATTTATAGATAGTTACACACTCAAGGGAACAAGAGAGTGTCTAAGTTCTCACAGGCATATCTAACGTTCACATTGTTATGTTTGAGTGAAATATCATCCTTCAATATTTTATACATGTACAGACAATTAATGTTTAAAGGAACACAAATGTGTCCAAATTCACACAAACATGTCTAATGTTCATACAAATGTGTTTGAGTGAAATAACTTCCTTCAATCTTCCACATGTTTACAAACGGTTAAGTGCTCAAGGGAACACAGGCATGTCCAAGTTCATACAGATGTGTCTGATGTTCACATGATTATGTCTAAGTGAAACAACAACCTTCAATCTTCCACACATTTACAGAATGTTACATGGCTAAGGGATTTTACACGAGCATATTTGATCATGAATTAAACTAATAATGAAAATTAAATGAACTTAGGGTGCCTCATAATAAACTTAAACTCTTTCTACCTGCATATTCTCAAGAAAAGTTTTTTGTTGATGACTATTTACCTTGAATAACTTGGAAGTTGCTAGACTCTAAATTCCCATAACACTATGGGGAAAGAAAAAGAACAGGTCCATCAAGATCATAATTTTCCAAAAAATGGTTTCATCTTAGAATGATATAAACGCATTTTTTGACCAATTGAAAATTCCTTCTAGGAAACAAATTCGTCATGTAACAACTTTTTTCTCTTTATATATTTTAGTATTTTTGTAGGCATCATTACAAATTTATTCAAGTTTTTAAAGTAACAATTTCTTATGGTTACCATTTTCAATTAAGTTCATCTTGCATTGTTTCATTGCCTAAAATGTTTTATGTTTTATTTCTACTGTGAGGTGACAAGGCTTATTAAAACCAATCTAATGGTGACATACCAAATGGTTTTTTATACCAAATGGTTTTTTATACCAAATTTCCTAATTGGAGATTTTTTCTTGCCCATTTGTTTACAGATGGCATAAGGTGGCTACTTTTTGTGTTACATCATTTTTGAGTAACGCCTTCATTGTTTGATTACATAAATGAGTCCTTTGACTAATTAAAGCTCTTGGCACACTATACCTAGTAAAAATATAAGTTCTCAAGAAACCTGCAATAACCTTTGTATCATCAATCTAAGTGGCCTTTACTTCCATCAATTTCACATGTAATCAGTAGCTAACAATATATATAAATTCCTAAAGTTAAAGTCTATGCTCCATTCATCAAAATTTTCGCTGAATAATATTGAATTTTAGGCCATTTCATTCCTTTTTTTAATGATACTTATACCTTGGCATTATCCAGATGACTTACGAAATAATTGTGCATCTCTAAAAAGAGTGGCCAAAATAAAATACATTATAAAAACTTTCTAACATTCCTCTTGGCACTAAAATGCCCATTGTATACTTTAAAACGACAAAAGGTTAGGATAGAATAAAATTCATTTCTAAGCACTCACTCTCTTATTACTTAAACAACACAATGTTTCCATAAGTACAGGTTGTCCCATAAATAGCACTTTGCATCAGCTCTAAACTTGTTTCCTTATTCTTAAAAAGACTTGCATGAAACATGTTAAAGGCCAAAAAATTAACAATGAGAGTGTACCAAGGTAGCTTTGATCTAGTTAAAAATAAGAGTTCTTTTGGAAATTCTTCTCTCAACAATATGTTTGATTCAATAAGAGGTAGGCAACTTAAATGACCTAGTACTTTTTCTTCAATCATGGCCTTGAATTTTAGATTTTGGTGCAGTTGTCAAAAGTCATTTCAATTTTCAATGTAGCCTTGAACTTTTAGTTGAACTCAAAACTAATTTGTTTTCTACAATAACTTACATAAAAAGGATGCGATATGTATAAAATTCTTTATGAAATGCCTATACAAACCTGTATGTCTAAGGAAAGAACAAACTTATTGAATATTCATAGTGTAAGGTAAGGATTGAATAATATCAACTTTTGCTTTGTCTAACTCTATTTCCTTAGTAGAAATTACTGTTTTTATTTATTTAATCTTATTAATAAATTATATTTATCAAATTTTAGGTTCTTTATTTATCTCTTTATACTTTAATTAAAAATTAAAAACTATTATTGTTAAAACTAATTATTATTTTTATCAAGAATTTTTTTAATAAATTGAATTATTAATTAGTATATATAAGCAACTTTGCTTAAGAGAATTTAAGAATTTGTTAAAATATAGTATTTAAATTATAAACGAAGTATGTGTGAAGGATATTAGAAAAAAGTTAATCAATGGACTAATCACATACATTAGAAATTAATCAAAATGATCATAAAATGAAAGAATAAAAAAGCAATTCAATATATGAACAAATGAAACAATCAACACTAAGACCCAATTTCCTCCCAATTTTAAGGTTTCAAACGGATTCTACTTCCTTCAACCAAGCTAAAGAAAATTAGCTGATAATGGCTATAACTTTGACTAACATCTAACTAAGAAAAACTATTCTAACATCTACTAAATAGAGGGAAAAGTTCTTTTTGTAAAAGGATAAAAATTATAAATGGAAAACATGAATGTTTGGCTCCTTCACCTTGGCTCTATTTATAGCCATTGAACCTCATGTCAAATTCTTTTTATTGTGATTCTTTAGATTCCCTAAATCATAACTTTATTAATTTCAACCCCAATTTGGCTAGGATAAGATTTTAACAAATTTAAACACAGTTTTTCTCTTGTAGATTTGAATTCTGGAAATTGTGATGCTAACTAGCTATGCCTTAACTTAAGATCATACTAGATTATTTTTCTAGATTTCAAATTGATTCCAATGATCTGATACAATTTTGTAAAACAAAATATTTTGTCATCCCAAGTCTTCTTGATTCCCATTTGATAAATGTTGATATTGCTCCTTCTTTTGAAACTTTTAAATCTAAACTATCATATTAAAGGTAAGTTTCCTACCTTTGAAGTAACTCTCATGTATGTTTCAAATTTTGCTTTTCAAAAGGAGAAACTATGGTCTAACCTGCAACAAATTCAAGTTGGAGTGCAGACTCCATGGATAGCTACTAGGGATTTTAATTGCTCTCTATGTTCTAATGAAGTTGAGGTGAAACTAGACATAAAATAAGTGTCAGTGGAGAACTAATTCATCTTTTCCAAAAGGTGAATTTGGTGGATTTAAGATCAACAGGAAGGCTCTTTACTTGGATAAATAAGCAATAAGGAGAAATGTTGATCAGGAAGAAACTAGACAGAGCAATTATGAATCAAAACTAGATGTGCAAGGTCCCACAATCATATGTACACTGTTTTCAGATCACTCGTATATCTTTATACAGGAGATTATTGAACTGATCATACATAGAGTACTATTCAAATTCTTTAATAGGGTCACACAAATGGAAGGATTCATGGAGATTATAAACAGATGTTGGGGTATAGAAGTGCAGGGGTACAAAACTTATCAACTGGTGCAAAAGTTAAAATCAATGAAGACTGCAATTAAGACTTTTGTTAGAATGAAGAATCAAAGCCTCATTAATATTAAGAAGAAGTTGGAAGAAGCTTAGGCAACCTGCTATAATCACCCTCAAAATTTTGATCTCAGAAATACTGAAACCAAGTGGCTGAAGGAATATTAGGAGGAACTGGCTTTCTAAAACTCCATATTAAAGTAGAAAGTTTGATTGAACTGGATAAAAGATGGTGACTTCAACTCTTGATATTTTCATGCATCTCTTCTTTTAAGAAGAAATAGAAATACCATAACAGAATTGCAAGATAATTAGGGAAATGTCATCACAGAACAATATTATTTAATCAAACAAGTCAGAAACTAATTCTAAAAGCTGATGGGAATAACATAAAATTGATAGCATGGCTTCAATGTGAAAGATACACTTGAGGATGCACAAAACCAAGCTCTTAAAGACACATTAATTACCCCGTTTGAACCTCAAGAAGTCGAGGAAGTTCTCTTCAAGCTACATCGATCAAAAGCACTAGGACCATATGGTTTTCCAACATTGTTTTTTCAGAAAACTTGGGAGATTATAGGGAACCTGTTTGCTGAAGCTATCTTAGGGTTCTTCTCCTCTAGGAAAATGCTTAAGTAAGTAAATCACGCTTATATATGACTTATACCCAAAAAGCAAAACCATTCTTCCGTAATAGAGTTCAGATCCATTTCCTATTGCACAACAATTTACAAAGTTATTGCTAAGCTGCTTGTTATGAAGTTTAAATTAGCTCATAACGAAGTTATAAATCCTACTTAAGAGGCCTTCATACCTAAGAGAAATATTGGAGATAACATTCTCATTCTACAGGAGCTATTGGGGGGGGGGGGGGTTTAAAAAACAGGTAAGTATAACAAAA
>JAOSBO010192809.1:6492-17127 GCA_027563915.1 Erythroxylum rotundifolium | reverse complement strand
AAAAAAAAGAACAGAAATTTGAGTAAAAACAGTGATCTAAAAAGAAAGCAAAGAGCTTTATAGATCAGGCTGAGTTAGATGAAGAAATAGACAAAGATACTTACCGATTAGCAAAAGCCTCATCGATGGAGGAGTCTCCGATTAGAAGAAATGAACAGATAATTGCTACACAAACCCAAGAAAAATAGGAAATGAACTTGGAAGAAAAAGGAGAAAGAAAGAGTAGAGTTGAGTAATGGGCTTACTATTCGTTGCTCATGATTGGCGATACGACATGCAACGTTATGGGAGAAGAAGGAGCATCCAAATAGGGACCTGCAACGAAGAAATGTAGAAGAATCTAGAGAGAACCAAAAATGAGTCAGTTAAAGAGTAAAAAATAGAGAGGACAAAATCGACATTAAGGACCCAAAATATCAGGTGATTTCGTGAAACGCTCCCGTTGGGTAGCTTATTCAAAATAAGTTGGTTGGGTTGAATAAGCCAACGCAACCAGCTGATTTGGGTCAATCAGCTATATTTTGGCTGATCAACCAATATACCACACGAGCCCTTCGTATTTTTTCCACAGATGTTTGTGGTGGTCAAGTTCTCATGCTTGTGGAGGTTAGTGTAATGGTTATGTTGTCTTGAAGTGAATTACTTGTATCATTTATTTCTTTCTAGTTTGTTTGAGTGAATGAATCTACTGAAGATTTGAATTAGGTCCGGATTTTGGTTAAACTTGGTAATGATCAGTCTGAATTAATTAGCGTAGATGGAATTTCATGATCTCCTTAATAGTTTACCTGCTATGGCAATAACTATTTGGAATGTAAATCTTGTTCATTTCTAGTGGCAGCTTTATCAGTGAGATAGTATTTATGGTGTTTGGAATTCTGTGTCTAGTAGCAGGTTCTTACTAAACCAATTGACAAAAGCTCAAGTTTACCCTACAACATGTTAAACGATGCCATTTTGCAAGAAAAAAATAGAACAAAAACTTGAAAGAAAGGCTAGATCTTGATCTCATCCATCAAGCGTAGGGATGTGAAGGCCGAAGTTCAGTGTTTGAAGACAAGGCAAGTCCTGGATGTGGGAACTGTATCGTGTATACCTCTTTTCATTGTCTTGATGGGAATTTCTCTCGTCTGGGACTTGACCTCATCATCAAAAGTGACACTTGCATGCTTGGCAAACCAATTTGTTTCTCATTAGTTCGTACTGTTCTTGGAATATCAGAAAATTACATGCCTCCACCTGTTCTTTGACTTGAAAATTTTGAATCTAAACTTAATGTTATGAAATTCTTCCTTTTTCTGTCAAGAAAATTATAGAAAGAAGAGAAATGTTTCCAAATGTGCTTGCTTGGTTAAATTTAATTTTTGATTTTGAATGTTCAGAGAGAGGTCATTGTGTTTTTTTCATTTTCTTTCTTCTCAAATGAATTTTCTCCCACGCCAAGTCTGATATTGTTTTGCTAGATTTCAAAATGATCAGAATTTGTTCTATAAATAGCTACAGTCTATGTGTATCGAGGCGAGTCACACGAAGCTCTTTGCCAGTTGAAGCCCTTTAAAATATGATCAGAACCCTGTTTTGGGTTCATTACCTTGTGTTTTGTAGAGCATGTTACAATTCAAATTTCGTAGTGTGACACCATTGCTGCTTATAATTGACACCATTGATGCTTATAATTGAACTCTTATTTTAACTAATCAGAAGATACCTCTGCAAACAGCAACCAACCATTGATCTATGTGGGCAAATTCTCATAAGCAAGCCACCTCCTAAGTTATCAAAGTTTGTATCTATTTGTTATTTAATTTTTGATATTCTACTCACATCTTTACCTATTTCAGCTGGAAAACTTGAAATTATAGTATACAAGTAATGAAATTTACAATCGAAGGATTAAGGAGAGATCTACATGATTTCTACAATTTAGATTACTTGCCCTTGGGAGGGGAGCAACAATTGAAAACGACCGGTAATAACCCATAGGTTAAGGAGCAAAAGGAGTAATTATATAATTCGATGTGTTTACTTTCCAATATTTATAGTTGTATAAATAAAGTTTGGTAATCTTAGATGTAAGGACCTCTAAGTCTCTAACAACAAATATGCTATTAAATATACATTACTTATGTGGGTTAAATGTAGTTTTAAGGACATTATGAAGCTAACAAATTTAAAGAAAAGGTTCTACAATTGTGCTAAGTATTAAGTGAGCATAAATTATTTATTATATTCTAAAAAATTAATAATAATATTTATTTATGTAATTTATTGTTGTGGTTCTAAGTTGAAAATTATAAATTTCATATCGTGTGATGCTTTATTTTGTGACAACATTTACATTGTAACACAAAAGTTGAAAAATAAAATTGCAATATTGAATAATAAAGTGAAAAATAGAAGAGCAAAATTTTCCATGACAAGTGACTCTTATTTAGATGAAGGTTGTGTCACCAAGTTGAATTCTATTGAGGAAGTAAAGAGAAAGGAAACTTAAGAAGAATTAAGAGAATGAAGTTTGATATTAAATCTTTACGAAGGATAAAAAGGTGTTAAAAATTGATGTTTATAAAGTTTATTTAACTTTTTTTTATTATTGTGATTGCTATTGTAATTCATCATATGAACTAACAAAAGACATATTTTTGCTTCTAAGTATTAACGTAGCTAAATATTTATATGTATTATATGGTGTTGAAGTTGAAAGCACTAGTTGCCTGTTTTTCTGAGTGCTCTTGGTCTCAAAATCTATTGGATATAATGTGTGATTAGATTGGAATAATCTATTTTCCTCGTAGATTTTAGTTATGGACTTGTAAGAAATTTAGAGACAAATATCAAATGGTTGACCATTGTCTTTAACTCACTGAAAAGGAATTTATCTATTAAGATTATATATTTCTGTCCTAGAAATGTTCCTCCTAATAGTCTTATAATCATGGGTAGGATTTGACTAAATCTTTCATAATAGATGTATATATTTGTCTTTGAGCTATAAAGTTTAGGATAGGATGAGAGGGAATCTTACTAGTCCTTGTAACTTTTTATAAAGAGTCTTTTTTTTTTTTGCAAATGACTAGTAGTATTCTTATTTCTCACCCATAAAAAATGGTAGATGAATTACATTTTAATAAGTATTGCATTTGAGACAAATTTAGTCTCTTAAATTTGTAATATTGTTATTTTGACAAAAGTATAATGTAACGTGAACAAGATTTAGTTGTTTAACAAATTTGTTGCACTTTACATGTTGAACTTTTATTTATTTAATCATTACATTGTTAAAGAAGAAAATTTCATTAAAATGTATACGTAAAACATTAAAATTTGATTACAATATAAGGATTGTTAATTTGATACTTCATTATGTCAAATTGTCGATGTACAGAAACAATATCAATTTATTCACAAATTACAAGCTCATTCACATTAAAAAAAAAGTTTCAATACACATCCATACATTACAAGCTTGTTTGTCAAGCTAGAAAATTAATAACATGCTTTATTAATTTGGTATTATTTGAGTAGATGGATAAGAATCTAGTTTATAAGAAATTAGAGATTAAGAAATTGATTCATTAACTTGTGATTAATAAACTGACCTTCTAATTACTACTCTCCATATTACAATATCTTTCAATTGTCTTGAAGTAATGCTTTTTTGATCCTTGAACCTTAATATTTTAGGTTGGAATGACAATTGTAAGAACAATGGATCTACTTCTCCAAAATTCCTTTTTATGTGTATGATCTTTACCAGTGTGTTTGTCCTTATGAATGAAAAGCTTTCTTATATAGACAATGAAATAAAACAATTATTAAGTAAACTGATAAACAAATAACGATTGTTAGGGTTATATGGAGCAAAATCTTGGTTGAGCTCGAGTAGGTGCTTGAACTTAAAGAGGTGGTTAAAGTTAAGGAGTTTTAGCTTGAGACTGATTTTAGGAGGAAAGCTGCACAAACTACTGTTATAACTAGTTAAATCACACTTTTTTACACTTTTATAAGTAACTTTTTTAGATAATTTGTTTATGTACTTCTTCTTTAGCTTTTAAGGCTCTCTTTTGTCCTTCCTACTTGCTTTTTTGGGCCTTTCAAATATGGTGTCTTAGTCGGAGGATGAATTTCTTTACGCTCATTAATACCTTAGAAAAATGGATCTCTCATAAGTTGTAAATACTTTTATACACCATGTTAAATTTATCCTTCACATAGTAAGCATATACAAGTGCCTCCATCTTTTGTTTAGAGTTATGTATATCACTAAAAATATGTTTACAAGGGTATCTATACCAATCTCCCCCTTACAGCTGCAATTTTGCTCCTTAAGTCTCATAATATGCTTTGAATCACTTCTTGATACTTTACAAGCACCATCTCCATTATATATGATTATAGGTGGAAAAAATGACCCACAAAAAGTTAAGAAGCTTGGTCCAAATTAATTGATTTTTGGGTTGGTTTTAAATTTTAAAAAATTAGTCTTCAGGCCATGCTATATACCTAATATATCCTAAAGTTCTCTTGACTTATTATTTTTAAAAAAGAGATCATTTTATTAATTGATTAGTAAAAAAATCCTAAATGATAAATGTCCACCATTCAATTTTTAGTCTTTAGCCTCTTCTCGACTTCCCCTACCTTGAATTTATGTCTACCTAATGTTTAACTTTGTATTTATCAATACCCTTGTTTCACCATTGCATTTATCAAAAACAAGGCTGGTTATCATCATTTCTCTCTAAAATTCATTTGCTCTCAATTCTCTCTAACAGTAAATTTTTGGTAAATCCTTCCAAACCTGAACAATAAACACATTTCATATCATCTTTTGAACTATTTTGTTTGTTAAAAGATGTTTTTAAATTCACAATATAGTGTAAGGATTTTTCTTTGTGTTTTTTGCCTTAGGGTCCTCACTAATATTTGTCTTACTAACGTGCTTCTTTTTATTTATTTATAGCCTATTACGTTTAAGCTAGGTTTAAACTTTGAAGTATCCAAGATGCAAAGTACGAAGAACATGATGAGAGGAAAAAGATACATCAAAGGTGACCATTTTCTAAATTTTGAGACCATTTTCTATCTAGTACATTCTTAAAGAATTTTAGTTGGTAGAATAAGTTTCATGTTTAAATTATTATACTTGTTTGTTAGAAAATAGACCTTATTCTCATTACTAGTTAGTGGTGAATTAATTGTAGTTGGATTTCTTACTTTCTTATGATAACAGGTAGCTATGTGGATGAAATTTGTTTTCCCTATAAAAAATTATAATTTTATAAAGGATTTTGGTAGACTCCTTACCTAAAGGATTATGATAATCTTTGGATTTAGGTTATACTTTAAGGACCAATGAAATTATTCTCTTTCAAATTATGAATTTCAACAATCATGTGTTCCTTTTGCTTGATCAATCTTTTTTTTTTTGGATCCATAGCTAGCAACTACTCCAATTAAATTTTTTGTAGACATATGGTTTCACACTTTTGTAGTTTAACTTTCTTCATGTAGTTTTATGAAATGGTTAAAGTTTTACCCATCAAATCGGAAGTTTCTTCATATTAGGTTACCTAGAAGAGCTAGGAATAATTTCTAAGTCGGTTGTTATCTTTTACTTAATAGGGGTCTTCTAGTAATTTTTTAGGATCACCAGTGGGTGATGATTATTTTCCTTCCTGTCTATTTTTTTTTCAGAAAGGAATTTTATTTTCATTCTTATTTGCCTTTGTTCTTTGGTTTTCATTATAATTTTGTCTCACTTTGTCTAAATCCTTGTTTTTACTTTTACTTTTGTGTTTTTTAACTATTTAATATTTGTGGAAATTTTTTAATTTTTAATGATGAAATTAAAAGTGAATTATATCCTTTATTTAGATGATTCAAATTAGCCTTAAATGATACATGCCAACACGATGAAAAGTTCCAATCATATGCTTAATCATTTAGTAAGTGAAAAAATAATTCAGACAAAAGGAACTGACTTTCTTAAAATAAGAAGTGATATTTAAAATGACTTCTTCAAGACTAAAACAAGTGAGATAGTTGATAAAGAGAAGTGTAAATATTGTTATAAGTTGTTTGTTGGAGGCTCTTAAGGTGGAACCTCATATTTGAAAAAGTCATGTTAGTTCCTACAAACGAAGAAGAATCGTATTACGTAATCAAACATTTTTTACGCCTAATCTAATGAAAAGGAAAAATAAAATGATTGTCATAGCTTATGATTCTAAGAAATCCAAACATTTGCTTACAAAGGCAATAATAAATAATGGATATCTACTATCAATTGTACACCATCTAGACTTCAGGATGTTTATAGTGTTATTTTAGTTGGCTTTTAAGATATTAACTTGAATTACCATTAAAAAGGACATCTTTAAAATTTATAATACACAGAAGAATTCATCATTGAAGACATTTTCAGTTATTCATACGCAAGTTGAGATTATTTAAAACATATAGATGATTGAAAATTAAAGAAAGGTTATAAAGTACTGATAACAAATTACATTGACAATAGTTGAACTTTATGTAGTTGCATCTTGAAGTAAATAATATTGTGTAATTTTGTTATCATTTATGCTTTATTTATTATAGTTAATACTTGATAAAATTTTTAAATTGTAGGTTCATTTATGTTCTAGCATCTCATAAAATTGAAAAGTTAACAAATGTATTAAGTGATTGTATAATAGACTGGAACATAAATATAAAGCAATCAATAATAATTTTGGATAGCTATAACACGAGCAATGCTATGGTCAACCAAGTTAGGACTAATTTATAGCTTGTGAGCTTACTGAAGTATAGGGCATTCTTTTATATGCATTCTTTTATGTATATAATAATTTGATTTTGAAGGATGGGTCAAAAGTAATCAAAGAAGGGATATAGGTAATTCAGGATAATGCAGTTTATTGCAGTATAACACTTAAACATATTGAGAAATTTGAGGAAACTGTAAGAAAAATATGCATTCCTACATTAAGAAGTTATACTTGAATTGTCTAATAAAATGGAATTCTACATTCAAAATGCTTGAGCCGATGATTAAGTATATTTAAATGTTTATCAAGTTAAGATAATAAGATTCTCATTATACTTATTTATCAACAAATAAGCAATTGGAGTTGGCAAAAGCAATGTGTGAGAAGTGAGTCCTTTCTTTAAATAAATTAATTCCAAAAATTGTAGAGAAAATGATGATAAAATTTGATAATTATTAGAATGATATTAGTAATATGGATGTAAGTTGCAATTATTGTTATTTTGGACCTGAGATACAAATCGGAGTTAACTAAATATTATTTTTGATGATTGTATGGTGATTGAACTGTAATACATATTGATAACATTTAGATACTTTTAGTGTGATTTGCTAATGATTGTCAGAAAAGAATAGGTAAAGATTTAGATCAAAGTAGCTTAGTATCAAGTTTAGATTTTATTAATACGTCCTCATGATAGAACTTTAGCTCTCTGACTTTTTATTGTAAGGAATTCTTAAAGGAAAAAATGGATAAGATTGTATATGGTAGGATAGAGTTGAAATTTTATTTGGAAGCTAATATCGTGCCTAAAACTGATGAGCATTTTTATATATGAACATGATGGAAGTCGAATGTAGCTCAATATCCTATTATGAAAACAGTTACGTGAGATTTATTAGCTATTCTAGTATCCATAGTTGCTTTTTTTGTTTTTTGTTTTTAGTACTAATGGTCAAATAATGAGCTCATCATATTTGAACTCATTAAAAATTTTAGAAGTTCTGATGTGTTCAGAAGTTGGTTAGTTACTGAAAATGTTCAAGATAAACTTTATTATATGTTTTTTTCACTTTTGTAATTTAAATAATAAGCTATTTTCTTTATATATATATATTATGACAAGTATAGAGAGTATGAATATAAAGGATACCATTCATTTAATTGGAAGTTTTTTTCGGATAAATATATGATGATGATGATGATGATGGTCTATCTATTTATTAATTATTATACATTCATTTAATCAATTTATTTCATAGTTTGATATCACTTACATAAGAATTTCTTAAATGTATAGGAAGTGGTGCGAACTGATAAAGATTTCAATTATAATGGGATTACTGAGTTAATCTTATTATTATAAGTCTTATCTTTTATGCATCTTTATTTTATTATTGGAACTAGTAAGTCATTTTAAAATTTTAAGTTATTCATAGAAGTGGCATGGAAATGGTAAAGTTTAGTTAATTTGGGCATTAGTGATTTTTTAGGAGATTTGGAGAGAACAATAATAAAGTGCCTATTTATGTCTGTAATTGTTGTTCATTTATGCTACATGTTTATGTAGTTGAATTATTTAGGTTGTTATTATTGTTAATAAATATCATTTCTTCTGTTTCATTCTTTATTGGAGATTTAAGGAAAATAATAATTTGATTTAGTAATTTTAGCTTATATGGAGGAGAAAAGCCTAATGCTCTCTTTTTTGTAAAGGATAATGACCTTTTCAAGTTAGCTATCAACTAATATGTTAGTTTTGCAATTATAACCTTAATGTAGATATGCATTTCAATTGTTATACCCTTCAAAATGGAATGACTGATTTCTGTGGAAGGCATCACTTGTTATTTATTAGAATCACCTTCCATGCCTTTGAATTGATGAAGGAATTTTTATGTTAATTGCATTTATCAATTATAGTTTTGGTTCCCCATGTTTGAGACAATTCAAATGCTTACTTATGTGCATATAAGTTTATGTATGTTTGAGAACAAAGTGGTGGGAGTTTTGGGAAGAGAATTAGGATAGACAATGGAAAGGTTGTAAGGAGTTTTCGGAAGAGAACTAGGATAGACAATGGAAAGGTTGTAACTATGTAAAAATATCAAAGAAATCATATAAGAAAGTAAATATAAAGGCTACTCAATCAGGTTTTGAGCTTCCAAAGGCCCAATTAAGGTTAATAAAAGATTGAATCTTGATTGGATTTTATGTTAATTTAAAAAAAATGTTTGGACTAAGATCAACATGTTTTCATCCCTATAAAAGATCATATTATTTTTCTTCTTTTAAATCTTTTCAATCTTCTTCCCTATCTCTGAAGTAATGCCATTCGTCTAAAACTATGCATATTCCCTTCTTTCTACTTACCTCTTCATCATTACTGTTGAATTATCTCAAGTTTTGAAATAATAGGCCAATCTCTAACTAGAAGAATCCACTTGTTGAATGTTTGTCATATAATGTTATGAACTACAGGACACTAGATTCAAATATTTTGTATAATCTAGACCAAGTTTGTAATAGATACTTTAATAAAACATCAACATATTTAAGCTTCAATATATTTAAGCTCTTCAACTCCTCATTGAACTCTAATAAAGGTGGACCAAGCACATTCCTAAAATTGCTTCCTTAAATCTCTTCCATTAAAATTAGAATTACAATTATGGTACTCATATCTAGCACAAATTCTATAAACAACCAATGGTAATTTGGCTATAATTGTTACATTCACCCCTATAAGACTTATATATAAGGAAATAATAGTTACAATAATGTCAAAATAGATGACAAATTACCTTTTACATATATCCTATTACGATTAGTCCACCTCCCAATTCTAAAACAACTATTAAATACTTAATAAACTAAAACCAAGAATTAATATTATAAACTTTAACAATAGTACAAGCAATGAGATACATTCCCCCATCATCGTCTCTTCCAATTTCACTTGAGAGTTTTCCTTAACATGTAGTTTCGAAAAAGCATCCATCCATACCAAGAATGAGCCTTAAATACCTACCAAACTCTTTTTATTGCATCAAAACATATGTATAGGGTTAAAATTCACTAAACCCACTAATATGTTTTGCTATTATTTGTCGGGCCTTAAACAGAGTTTGAATAGCCTAACTTGAGGCTTGAAATTTTCAAAAAATAAGGCCCAAGGTTGGTTCAACCTAGGCTTGGCCTGTTGACTTTGGGTAGGGTTCAGGCCCTATTGTCATCCCTAGTTGAACTAAGATTACTCACCTTCACCTCATTGATGTAACCATCTAGCTACCTGACAAATGTAAGCTTTCATTAACAAATTAAATTGTTCCCTACACTTCTTAACCATTTTGAATGATTTTTCTATTAAGCATCTTTTGCTTAAATTTTTTAGGAAGGTATTATATACTTAATAGTTATGAAGTATTAATGATATAGCTTGTAGATCTTATCATTAAAGCATTTATCATTGTTAACATAGAAAGTCTATAGTTCCCATTGACAACCTTCAATGCACCCAATACTTAATCTTTTAGGTTCATCTTTTAAATCTAACCTTAAAGTATATAGCTACTATTAAATTCTCAACATCTAGTTTATAGTTTGTATAAAAGATTATTCTCAACATCTATTTTACAGTTTTGACTATTATATTTGATCTTTTTAAAGCTACATCTGATTCATCCTCAGAGTTATACTAATTTATGTCTAGAAAATTGTCATGGTTATGTAAATTTATTAATGTAGGTTAATGTCCTTCAACTACATAAACATGTAACTTATCATCAACTTCAATAAGTTTTACCCCTTCACCAACAATATTATCATCATTGTCTTCAACAACTTATATCCTTTCACAGTCATA
>JAOSBO010192804.1:0-20287 GCA_027563915.1 Erythroxylum rotundifolium | reverse complement strand
CCCACCTTGCTCCTGAGATGATCAAGTAGTAGTGATGTCTCTAAGTATGTGAAATTCATGGAGAATTAAGGAAGAAAGACTTTTAATGGTCATGGCCCTCAGAGCATGATCGTGGCCTGGTGCACAAGCTTTTATCTGATCGTGGGCCTAGTTTTAGATCGATAATTTCTGTTTTGTGTACATGTTGAATCAGTTGAAGAAAAGTCAATCTAAATTGTTGTATTTGGTCTTGATTAAGTCTTGAAATGAACCTAGATTATTGCTTGATTAATTAGTTAAAACACTGACAAGTTTAGGTTAATTGATTTCATAACTTAAAGAATGTACTATTTTGGTATCTATGTAACCAAATCTAGAAATTATAATGTGATAAAGGAATAAAGGTATCCATATGAATGCAAAAATGATTTTAAGGATATGAGTAATGTGTATTAAGGATATGAGTAATGTGTATTAGGTATGAATGAATGAGCATTGAAGAACATGAGATAGTTATGAATGAGAATTGGGTAATCATATGAATATATATATTGCCAGAAAAGTTTGGTGAATGTATGATTGATGAATTTGTAGTAAATCAATCTTACTTAAGGTATAAACTAGTTGTATACAAGCTATAATGTTTGAATGGTCAACAAATTTGTATAACAATACATACCCGGAAAGTCAATTGAACATGCATTGAAACATGACACATATACATGTGCATGATTTTATATCATATGATTAAACAAATTAGTGATTTATGAACTATGTGTGTATTGCATTGCGATAAATGTGCAAGGTGATTGTCAACATCTAGACATTACCAGAACATCGAGGCAATAGCTTTTTTAGAGCGTATTATAAGTTAACTTAAATATGTAAACTTATTTATATGTGCTTTTGTAAAAATTGTATGTTAATATAGAGCGTGAGTACAACTGATTGATAAATGTCAGACTTAGGTTCAAGGAGTTTAATACATATGGCATGAGTATATAGAAATGAGAGGAAATGAAAACATAGCATATGAAATGATGCATCTCATCTCATTGAAATTCATGATCAGATAAAGGAGTTGTGACCAGAATGGTCGATGTAGGAAAAGAGCTTTAAGCTCAGGATTATGAAAAAGAGCCTTAGGCTCACAAGACATGGACTTGGTATCCATAATGGATGCAGGTCAAAAATGATCATGGTGCCCACAACGGATATGCCACAGTAATTGGGTTAATAGGCACTAGGTCTGACAAAACAAAAATGAAAATAGAAAAACATGTGCATTTGCATACACTTCACTATATGTATCAAATGAGTAAATTGAAATTATTTTTTTGAATTGATTTGAAATAGTGAATTATAGTTGAAGTTAATGAAAAATGTGTTATGATATGCTTGTGAAAGTATGATAAACTTGATGTACTTGTTGAAGAATGATGAAATGTAATGTGGTATTCGATACTGGATGATATGTTGGAGTAGTGCTCTAAAGGCAATCACCTTTAACACTTTTGTACAAACTTTATTTTGAATAATAAAATGAAAGGCATTTTTCATTAATTTTATATTCTTTTTATATATATGAATTAATGTTGATCTTAAATCGAATTAATGAAGTCTACGATACAAACATAGCATGAAGGAAATCATGATAAGATCATAATAATGAGATTCCTATTATGTGCAATTGTGTTAGTATCTAAATAATCCCTAGTCATAGGATTAATAAGCCAGGACATTATTAATCCAGGCAGACTAGCACATGTTATACTTCTTGATTTGATCAAGCAGTGGATCTCATAAACTATAAACATCAGATGTTTAGAGTTAACATGTGGATGCTTACTAAGGGTAGTAAGTATATCAGATGACCCGCTGTGAGATTATTATATGGATGATCTATCAAATGTCAATGATTAATTTTATCATAGCAATGGTGCAAATATCCTTAGACTTGAGGTACTCAAGGATATCTTGGATACCAATCCTGTGCTTCAATATCATTCTTTGTTACGTCAAGACGAGGTCGCTCTTAGGGTGGTGATTGGATATAGCTATTGGTATTCGAAGGTAACTGTGTAGCCAATAAAGAATTCACCACTCCTGATAGAAGGAGATGATACCCATGGCCTTTTGTTAGGGCCGTTACTCGGGAATCTCTAGCTAGAGTAGTTTTGTGTCATGAAGAGAGTCTTCAATGACATATAGAGTAATAAGATCTCAGGAAAAGAACTAACATCACTTGGACTAGATGTGACGTAGTCCATCTAGTGGGAGTTGACATATAACCCATACTCCGAACCAAGTGGGGTATAGTCTAGTGAAAGGAAGAATTGCACAGTAATTGTCTATGGAAAGGTTCATAAGTTGGATAATTACCTATTGAAGAGTTCATTTGTTAATCCACTTATATTCTGGTAAAATGGCATCATGAAATCCTTCATGATTTGATTGAATTAAGAGTTCATTCAATTGCCTCAAATAATCGGGAACCTAAAGGTCACGCGTATAAAAGATCAAATGAAAAAAAAGTCTATATGGCTTAATTTAAGCAGGCCACGATCGTGCAACATAGGGTTACGATCGTGGTCGAAGGCGAGTCTAATTTGAAAAGTGTCACAATTATAGCTCAATGGCCATGATCGTGACAGAGGGCACGAAATGGTATATAAGTGAGTTTTTCACTTATGTATGAACTCACTTATATACATGAGCTTCCTTCACTTCTTACACACTCAATTGATAAAGAAAGGTTCTATAAGAGTTTTAGAGAGAGCGAGAAGTGTCTTGAGTCTTGTTCTTCCAATTCATACAATTGTTGTATGAATCAAAGTGCATGTAACAAGAACCTTGACCTATTTTCATCATCTTGAACATCTACTTGAATCCATCAAGTTTGGTGTTCTAAAAACACTTAAACATTGTTTTTTCTTCCATCTTTGCATTTTTTTGGAGATCAAGGAAGGGTTTGGTATTTGCAACAACCCAAACGAGGGGAAGAAACAAGAAGGAGATACAAAAGGCTAAAAGTTTTGTTATTCATGTTCTTTACATATCTGTGCATGCATTCATGATCTTGGAGTTTTGGGGTTGTCGTTGTGTCAAAATCTTGATTCTGACACTTCCACTACATCCTCATACATGTGATGCATGCAACCATGGCTAACCCAACAGTGGTATCAGAGCAAGGTTTATGCACGTTATAGATGATGTACTGAGCATGTGCAAAGTGTTTGCTAGGTTATGGTTGACTTGAATGTTGATTTGTAAAAATTCTTATATATTATAGAAAAAAAATTTCTGTTTTTCCTTACAGAAATGTTTATAAGATGTTATATTATGTTTTTGTAAAAGGAAATTGGAATTGAATGTCATTTTCTATTTTATTTCGAATTTATATCCAGACTATTCATATATTGATTTCTGGGATTTTTTGGAAAATTGATTGCATGTTCTGACTTTGAAAATTTTGTATTAATTCTAGAAAAAATGTTTTTTTCTTTCACTGAAATGTTTATAAGATTTTATATTATGTTTCTGTAAAAGGAAAATGCAATTGAATGTTATTTACTATTTTATTACAAATTAGGTTTCAGCTTGATGCATGTATGAAGTTCTGGAAATTCTAGAAATGTGATACTAATGTGCCAAAATAATTGAATTTTAGGTAAATTTGAGATGACCCAAGGATATTATATAGGACTAATTGGTGAACGGGAATTTTGGAAACCCAGGGATTAATTTAGAATTAATCCAAGTAGAGCATAGCATTTCTAGTGTGACTAAAGAAAGGCATAAATACAAGGATTAAAGTGTTTAATTTGGACATCAAAATAATTGAAAATTAGGGTTTCTAATCGAATCACATTCATAATTCAGATTAGCCAAGGCTAGCACTAGTACCTGATTAGGTTCAAGAGTTTAATCGAATCACGAATTCAAATGTGTAGTCAAGTCACATCCTAAATTAAACCTCCTTTGTGTGATACATGCATCATATGCATTTTAAAGGTAATTATGGACATAGGCTCAAAGTATTGATTAAACCAAAAAAAAAATCCCTCAGCTGAATATTAGGACTTACGCTATCCATTGATATGGCAAGAACCAAAGTTCTTTTAGAGTTAGGTTGTTGGGCAAACCCAAGCCCGCTCTACACAAATATGTTCAAACCATGGAAATTAGATTTTCATATTAATGGGTTAGTCCTAATTGGAAGCTTTGATTTGTTAGGCAAACCTAAGGTCAATATAGATAAAGGCGAAGTTGGGTAATGTACATGGGATGTATATAAATCAAGAGTTGATAACCCAATGAGTGTGCTAAATCAACAGTTGATGGCACAAGTCAATAGTTGGATAAATGTATGCAATTGGTATGAATGATACATACTGATTGACCTAAGGTGGCTTGTTAGGCAAACCCAAGATCATTCTTAGTGATATCGGATATCGACCTATTAGGAAAACTAAAAGTTTTCTAGAATTCGTAGTATTGGCTATGGATTTGAATAAGAATAGTGGGACCCATAATGTGTGTTATTAAAGTCCTTATAGGTATACATTAATGAACATTCTAACTTTTCTCTCGTTCTTCTAGGTTATTGAATCACCACAATGTCATCTAATGTGAATCTACACTCCTTACTAGATTCCAACAAACTTATGGGACCAAACTTCTTGGATTGGCTACGAAAGTTGAGAATTTTTCTCAAATCCAAGAAACTAAAATGTGTCCTAGATGAACCACTTCCCGATCCCCCTTCTATTGACGCATCTGATGAAGATCAGAAAGCTTACAAGAAGCTACTAGATGATAGTGAGTTGGCTAGTTGTATAATGCTGGCCTCTATGTCACCAGAATTGCAAAAGCAGTATAAGGCTATGGATGTTCATACCATAGTCTACCATCTAAGGGAACTGTTTGATGAGCAAGCTCGGTCTTAAAGTTTTGAGACCTCAAGGTTGCTTTTCTATTCTAAGATGTTGAGGGATCATCTCCAATGCAGTATGTGCTGAAGATGAATGGATACATTGGGAGATTAGACAGTTTAGGCTTCATTATGGATCATGAATCAAGTATAGACTTAATTCTGACTGGTTTGATCGATAGTTATTGACAATTTTTGCTTAACTATCGGATGAACCAAATATCCACGAGGATACCTGAGCTAATTAATCTACTCAAAACAGCTAAGCAAACTTTCAAGAAAGACGGTAAGGCTATGATGTTTGTGGACTCTGCTTCTGGTTCTCAAAAGTAGAAGAAGTCCAAGAGGCTAGTGGGAGGTGTAGCTAAGAAGAAGGTGAAGGAGACAACACCAAAGGGAATATGCTTCCATTGTAACAAGGAAGGGCATTGAAAGAGGAACTGCAAAGCTTATCTGGAGCCACTAAAGCAGAAGAAGGCATTAGATTCCCCCACCATCTACTTCAGGTATGTTGTTTGTCATTGAGATAAATACTATTTCTAATCATAACATTTGGGTATTAGATATTGGATGTAGCTCACACCTATTTATTGATATGCAGGGTCTCTGGGATAGTAGACCGCTCAAGAAGGGAGAGATGGACCTACGTGTGGGAAATGGAGCAAGAGTTGCTACATTAGCTGTTAGGACATATGTTTTGTATCTTCTTAGTGGGCTAGAGTTAACTTTGGAAAATTGCTATTATGTACCCGTTCTGACTAAAAACATTGTATCTGTTTCATGTCCTATAAAGTGGGATTTCATTTAACTTTTTCAAGCAACAGTTGTTCAATTAAGTTGAATGAAATATTGTACAGTACTAATATATTATACAATGGAATTTACATATTAGATGTGTCCAGTCTAGTTTTAAATATCAATGACAATAAAAGACAAAAACAAGATAACCTAAAATCATCTTACTTATGGCATTGTCGATTTGGTCATATAAGTGAGAAGCACATGATTAAGCTACACAAGATTAGTAGCCTAGGGTCATTTGATTATGACTCATACAACACATGTGAATCTTGCTTGTTAGGCAAGATGACTAAATTACCTTTTAAAGGAAAGGGTGAACGAATGAGTGGGTTATTAGACCTAAAACATTCTGATGTATATGGTCTGATGTCCATTCATGCCAGAGGTGGTTTTGTGTACAACATTACTTTTATCAATGACTATTCACGATACGGGTATGTGTATCTAATGAGATACAGGTTTGAAGCATTTGTAATGTTCAAACAATTTAGACATGAAGTAGAGAAACAACTCAGTAGAAGTATTAAGGCACTTCGATTAGATCGAGGTGGTGAACACTTAAACGAGGAATTTCCAACTTATCTTGGAGATAATGGTATAGTATCCCAATAGACTCAACCTTACACACCACAACATAATGATGTAGTTGAAAGGAGAAACCAAACCTTGTTAGACATGGTAAGGTCAATGATGGGCTTATCAGATCTATCGAAATCCTTTTGGGTTATGCACTTAAGACTGCTGTTTATGTAACAAATAGAGTTCCTTCAAAGGTAGTTAAAGTTACTCCATATGAGATATAGACTAACAAAAGGCCTGATCTTTCTCGTATAAAAGATTGGGGTTGTCCGGTTTATGTAAAGTAGAATCAATCAGACAAGCTTAAAGCAAAGTCTAATAAATGTCTGTTTGTAGGATATCCTAAGGAAGCAATGGGATATCAGTTATATAATGCTTTAGAGCAAAAGGTGTTTGTCTCAAAGTATGTTGTCTTTTTAGAGGAGGAGTTTCTTCTAAGAGAAGACAATGGGAGCAAAATTGAACTTGATGAAGTTCGTGATTCTCAAATAGATGCAAATCAATTGCCTAAACCCAAAATTATTATTCATGGAGATGAGACAATAGTTGAACCTTCTAACACATAAAATGTTCATAGCTCAACTAGGATATGTAATGTTCCAGAGAGATGGATTTCTTATAAGCGAACACAATGACATATTGCTCATAGAGGATAATGAACCTACAACCTATGAAGAGGCTATGAAGAGATCAGAATCTGAAAAATGGCTTTAAGCCATAAAATCTGAAATGGCTTCCATGTATGAAAACCAAGTATGGACTTTCCTCCACCCACTCAAAGTGTTTCATTGTCCAAGAATTTTTTTGTTAAATACCTTAGCGAAGCAACTTATATATTGGGAATAAAGATCTATAGAGATAGATCAAGGAAGTTGCTAGGTCTTTCACAGTCAACATACATAAACAAAGTGCTAAATAGGTTTAGCATGGAGAAATCCAAGAGTGGGTTTCTTCCTATGACTCATAGGATAAAACTCTCCAAATCTATGTGTCCCAAGACACAAGATGAGAGGACTCGCATAAGTATGATCTCGTATGCTTCGGAAGTATGATCAATCATGTATGCTATGTTATATATAAGACTCAATATATATAGTATGCTCTAATTGTTACGAGTAAATATTAATTGGATCCTGACGAGGGTCACTGGGTGGCTGTCAAGAATATCCTAAAGTACTTAAGAAGGACTAAGGGTGTATTCTTGATATATAGAAATGGACATCTCGTAGTGAGCAGGCATCTAGGTGCTAGTTTTCAATCTCACCAGGATGACTCAAAATCCCAGTCAGGTTATATTTTCACATTAAATGGTGGAGTGTTCAATTGGAAGAGTTCCAAACACGAGATGACTGCAGATTCAACAATCGAGTCAAAGTACATTGTAGCTACAGATGTGGCAAAGGAATTTGTTTGGATCAAGAAGTTCTTCATCGAACTTGGAGTGGTTCCTAGCATAGTCGACCCAATATTGTTGTACTATGACAATAATAGGGCTATTGCCCAAGATAAGGAACCAAAGTCTCACCAGAGGTCCAAGCACGAACTCAGGAGATATCATCTGATCAGGGAGGTCATTGATAGAGGTGATGTGAAGATTAAGAGAGACCCCACATATCAGAACATTGTTGATCCTTTGACTAAGCCACTTCCTTAAGTGAAATTTGATTCTTGTGTACTCGCCTACGGTACTAGATACAAGGGTAATTGGCTTTAGTTCAAGTGAGAGATTGTTAGAGTAGTACTCTAAAGGCAATCACCTTTAACACTTTTGTATAAACTTTATTTTGATTAATAAAGTGAAAGGCATTTTTCATTAATTTTATATTCTTTTTATATATATGAATTGATGTTGATCTTAAATCAAATTGAAGTATATGATACAAAACATAGCATGAAGGAAATCATGATGAAGTGTGCATTCTTGAGTGCTCTTAACTTGGGCGATGTTCTACTGACCTTCCCCCAAGCCACGCATACTGTTGGTAGTGATTCACGGTGCTTCTTTCATATATTCTTAGTACACGACTACAGTGTTTTAGAGGGTTACAAATCAGTTGAGCTGGAGAGGTGTTATCGCAGAACGTCATTCACCTACATCTGAGTTACGAATGGTGATAGTGTGAATGTCCAGTATTATTTACACGATGAACTTCTGAGAAGGTATGGACGACTCTGCTTGTATCGAACCAACCTACGGTTCCTTTTCTTGCTGAATCTAATTTTTATTGAGTTAGTAAGCTAATCTGGAGTGGCATCACTAGACATCTCTGTTCAAATTGATCCCTTGCTAATCTTTGATCTATGGCAAATTGTTGCCCTGATCTTGGGTAGCTTGCAATGAGATGGGTAAAAACAAAAAATCATCACAAAAGAGTAAGGACATCACAAAGGATTATGTGTTGGGACTGCAACGCAAAGATGCCCCTCTGCAAGATCTGGATACTGACGAAAATGAGGATCATGATGACAGGAGTCCCATTCATGCACTGGTGAATAAGGAACAATAAGATGCACAGGAAAGGACGGAGAATGCTAGACCATCTTCAAAAGCTACTCTCCAGCGTCAGAACCTGAAGCCACATGGAGATTCACAGGATCGTCAAATGAAAGCGGGGACCAACTCCAAGGGAGGTAAGCTTTCGACTAAACTCAGGAATTTAGATTCTGGTGTGATGTGGTCTGATGAGTTGGGGGATAAGGATGCATCCACAGCTGCTGAGGAAACTAATGAGGGGAGTGAGGGGAGTGAGACTTCATCAACCTTTGTAAGTTTAGTGGACAAGGATTCAACTCAGAAACTGTTTGATAAAATGTCGAGTAAGCGTCCTAATGAACCCAAACAAAAACCTTCTTTTGTCAGTCTTTTTAGAAACAATCGTGATCTGAAGAAGGGATTACAACTGGAATATACGCATATTGAAGACAAAGTGACAAAGTGGCAATGGATGATATAAATTTCAGTCCAATTGAGGAGGACTGGGGTATTGCTTAGTAGGTTGTTTCACAGGGCGATTCCCAGGGATGAAAGTGGTAAAGAGTCTAATTTCCAAATGGGGAGTAAAGTGCAAAATTTTACCTCACGGGTAGGGGTGGCTAGTGTTCCAATTTTTGACAGAGGAGGACCAAACAACTGTCTTACTCAGAGGACCCTACCTCTGTTTGGGAAAACACTATTGTTGAAAAAACTTACATCAGGTTTTACATTCAACTATCACAAATTTATGGAAGTCCCTATATGACTTCAATTTCCAAATGTTCCTTTGGGATTGTAGAATGAGAAAGGTTTGTCCAAGCTGGGTTCCCAGATGGGTAAACCTATTTGTACTGATAAAATCACGGGTACTAAAACCATAATAGGTTATGCAAGAATGTTGGATGAGGTAGATGTGTCTAGGACACCTGTCATGAATTTTGAAGTTACTTTGCCAGGAAACACTGAATATACTCAATTGGTTGTCTATAAATCCTTTCCAAGCTACTACTGCTATTTCAAATAATTTAGCCACACTCCATTTGCTTACAAGACCAAGGGTGGTACTAGTGAGCATAAGACAAATGGCACAAGTGCAGAAGGCAATAAGATGGGGATTGCACAACATAAAAAAGTGGTTATTAGGAGTAATGACACCCAAAGGGAGATTCATGATTTAGCCCAAGTGGGTCAGCAGATAGTGTCGAATCAAACTAAACAAGAGTTGGAAAATGTGGCAGCACAGGAGAGCTTACTTTGTAACAACAAGAAGGACGAGTTGGCAAATGAGGATTCTACTCTGCCTAGCACTACCCTCCCAAACACCTCCAAAAAAAGAGCAGATCCTCTTATGGAAGAGGGGGAATGGTAGCAAAGTACTACAAAGCCTAGTAATAGAGGTAAAGGTCCAACGATTCAAATGGATAAATCAGTTCAAAGAGAGTCACCTAGGCTGAAACAAATGAGAAATGAAGATGGAAGGAAATTGGACATGGTACCCTTAAAAGGCACGATGGATTCTCAACATGTTAATGCTACAAGATTGGATAAGGGTAAAAGTGTGACCACAGGAGAAATTTCAGGGTAGAATCCTATAGGAAAAGACCAACCCCCTAAAATGTAGACCAACAAACCTGGAACTACTGGTGGGAATATGGGGCAATAGTCAAGTTCCCTGGGATCTGATAAAAATAAAGATGTTTCTGGGCCAACTAACAGAATAGGAGGGGGAAGAACCTCCTCCTAAGCGTCATGAATATCCTTTACTAGAATGTCCGAGGTCTAAACAAGGCCTCACGATAAAACTGTGTTGTCAATCTAATGAGACAACACCAATGTAAAATTGCTTATTTTTTAGAAACAAAAATAAATCTGGAAGGTCTAGTGTGACCTCTAAAGGACAGAAGCCTTTTAAGTTTTTCAATATGTGGATTAGCCACCCTAAATTTCGGCCCCTTATAGCTAAACATTGGGAGCAAGAAGTTATAGGTACAACACAATTTGTCCTTTGCAGAAAACTAAAGCTCTTAAAGAAACCTTTGAAAGTCTTGAATAAGAAATTTCTTGGTCACATCTCTGAAAAGACACACAGAGCAACAGCTAGCTTCCAGACAGCTTATAAAGCCTCACTACAAAACCCGAATGACTAGGCACTAAAACAAGAACTGAAACAAAAGCAGAAAGAGGCTAATTTACTAATCAAGATTGAGAGGAGATTCTTTCAACAGAAAGCAAAAGGTACACACCTTGTGGAAGCTAATAAGAGCACAAAGTATTTTCATGCCATTGTCAAAAAAAGATGTCTGCAGAACCACATTTCCTACCTAGTTAAAGATGATGGTACTAAAACCCATTCTATTCGAGTGGTAGCTGCTTGTGTCTTGAAATATTATCAAGCATTGTTGGGTTCCTCTACCAGTATGAGAAGTATTGATCAACAGGTGGTGAGTAGTGGGCCGATGCTCACTGCTGAAGCACAGGCTAGTTTAGTCACTCTGATAAGGGATGAGGAGATCAAATATCGGGAATGATAAAGCACCAGGGCCAGACGGTTATACTTCAACCTTCTTTAAAACTCAATGGGATTTGGTTAGACAGGATATACTAAGAGCAATAAAGGAATTCTTTGAGATAGACCAGCTGCTTAAACAAGTCAATCATACCATCCTCTCTCTAATACCAGAAAAGAGGGATGAATTGAAAACCTCTGACTTTAGACCCGTTGCCTACCTCAATGTGAGTTATAATGTAATTACAAAAGTCTTATCCAACCGTATGACTTTAGTTATGGGGACCATAATGGACCCAACCCAAGCAGCATTTGTCCCCGATAAGAATATGCATGATAATATTTTCCTTGCACAGGAACTTGTGAGGGGTTATACGAGGAAACGTATATCCCCCAAATTTATGCTTAAAGTGGATCTTACGAAAGCTTATGATACGGTGGAATGGGCTTTTCTTGAGGAAATGTTGAAAGGTTTGGGATTCCCTGGCATCTTCTTCCGATGGGTCATGGAGTGTGTTTCCACTACCTCCGACTCTATTTCGGTTAATGGTACCGTTCATGGGATGTTTCAAGGAAAACGTGCACTCTATAAAGGTGACCCAATATCCCCAACATTATTTCTTCTGTGTTTGATGTACCTCTCAAGGCTTATTAAAATCTGAACATCAACCCCCTCCTTCAAGTATCATCCTAAATGCAAAAAGCTCAAAATTACACATTTTGCTTTTATGGATGATCTCATGTTCTCGCAAGGTGACTGTGGTTTTATTTGAGTGATATTGGATACTTTGGATGAATTGGGACATGTGTCAGGACTGCGGGTTATTCTTACAAAACCAAATTTTTACCTCGTAGATGTTCAAGGTAGACTGAGAGAGGACATTTTACAGTTGGTGGACTACAATATAGGGGATTCTCCAGTTCGCTATTTCGGAATCCCACAAGCCATAATGAAGGTTTCGGTTGCACAGTATTAACCCTTATTGACATTCTGGAAGCATATATCCATACCTGGAATGGTAAGTCTCTATCGTATGTAGGGAGAATTGAGCTTACCAACTTTATGATTCACGGGGTTCTCTCTTTTTAGCTTCAGTCTTTCCCTATCCCTGTCACAATATTGGAGAGAATTACTTCCATGTGTTGACTATTTTGTGGGGAGCAAAACACTTCCGGATAGCTTGGGATACTATATGTATACCAAAGGAGGAAGGAGGTTTGGGAGTTAAAAATTGTAGAGTATGGAATTCGGCCTTACTCTCAAAAGTCTTATGGAATATCCATAATAAAGCTGATTCTCTTTATGTGAGATGGGTCCATGAAATTTATCTGAAGGTCTTCTCTATTTGGGACTGAGTTCCACATAATAAGGACTCCCCCCTTATGAAAAAAATAGCTCAAATCTGAGATCTATTGGTTGAGAATGTTAGAGGCCGAGGGGTAGTGGAAGAAGGCTTTAAGAAATTTTGTATTGGAGACTCCCTATCTTCACACAAAATCTATTAATTGATTAGGTTCTAGCACTCAAAAAGACCATGGATGGCGTTTATTTGGAAGCAATAAATCGCTCCTAAATTCTCTCTCATTAGCTGGTTAACCCTACTCAATCGGCTACCGACCAAAGTTAACTCGTTGCTTTTAGATATCGACAGAATGTGCACTATGTGTAATGCAGGGATGGAATCAATCGATCACCTATTTTTCAAGTGTTCGTTTTCAACTGAAGTATGGTGAGGCATTTGAGAGTGGTTAGGCATGACCCATACCATGACTACCCTCACTAGTGTTATCAAGTGGATTCGACGTATCTATACTAAAGCTTGTCTAAGAAGCAAAGCTTCAAAACTGGCAATCCTTTGTTCCATTTATATGATTTGGAAGACTAGGAATGCCATCCAATTCGACCTTGCTTCCTTTACAAGCTACGATGTAATAGTCAAGATAAAAACTGTAGTATATACAATTCTGATGTTATGGTTTCGTAGCTTTGTCTCTGGCTGGGGGTGACAGCTACGTTATGGTGACTCGCGTGCATGGTGCTACTGCTAGACTGTATACTGTTTCATTGGTCACTGTTCATGGCAAACGGTGAATTCTTGGTAGCCAATTTTTTGAGTTTTGTTGGGATGCCTTGGTGATGAGGATGGTGGCTATGGTTTATGTTTTACTACTAGAGGGTAATTGATACTTGAAGGAGGTAGACTTTTGCTGGAGTCAAATGTTTCAAAATTTAGTGTATGGTGCTACTCATTTGCATACATGTACTATTGTAAGTTTGATGGCACCTGGAAATCATGGATGGTTCGGTAGGATGGCGACTGTAAAATGATTACTGATGGCACCTGCAAGTGTTACTGTTCACTGTTACTATTCAAGGCAGAAAGTGCACTCACGGTAGTACATTGGTTTTTGAGTTTTGCTGAGCTATTTTTAGGGATTTTTGATAAATGACAGCTTCTGTAGTGTTGCAACTGGTGTGTCTAGCCTTGTTTTGGGGCACTCCCTTACCTAGTTTTGGTTGGCTGAAAAAATTTGGATCAGATGCTTATTGAATTGGCTGACTGCTTCTTGAATCATTGAAAAGGAGTCCGCACTGCTGCTCTTGGATGGAACTTGGAAATCTTTGTGGTTGAGGGCTGCTCTATGGTGACTACTGCAGATGTAAAGGTGGATTGGTACCGATGGAGGAAGCTGGCAAATTCACCAGTATAGGGCTATTTTAGAAGCCTCAGATCTGGGGGATATTGATAGCAGGATAGCTGTACATGTTAATAATGGAGGGTAATGTTTAATTTGATGGAAGAAGACTCTTTCCAGCACTGCTAATTCATGACTTACGTGCATAAAGATAAATGCTACTGTTCACTGGTTAACGTTCATTGCAGATGGTGCACTCACGGTAGTCAAATGTTGTGAGCTTTGTTTGAGCTGTCTTGGTGATGTACTAGTAGACAATATTGATACTTTGGTTGTGCTGTTCTTCTATATTCCATAGGGGGGTACTGCACTCTAAAAGAAGATGAGAGTTTGCTTGCTACTGTGGTCTATAATTCCCAAGTGGAAAGGTGCAGCTGCTGTTATAATGCGGCCACTTGAGCTTCCTGCCCATAGAGCTGACTTGGAGGAGACAGGGTTCTGTACCCTTCTAACCTTTTCCTATAATTGTTTTTGTTTTCTTCTGTGCAGGTCGTTGGCAGCACTATTCATGGCCAGCATACTATTTATGGCTAGCAGTACTAGGAAACACTACACTGTGCACAGTAGAAGTTGTTGTTAATTGTAGAAGATTATTGTTCACCGCTGGACATTGTTCACCGCCGAAAACACTATTCACCATCGGCAACGCTGTTCATGACTGAAGATGACTTTGGTTTCCTTAGTTTGCTCAGCCTCCCTTGGTTGGTTTTCCAGCCAAAGATGACTTCTTGATGGTTATGGGCCCAATGTTCAATGTCAGAGCATTGTCCAAATCAAAGCACTATTCACCACTGGAAACACTGTTCACTGTCAAAAACATTATTCACGACAGTAGTTGACTTCTGGTTGATTTGCATGCCTAGCCTCACTTGGTTGTTTTTCCAGTAGAAGATGACTTCTCGATGTTAATGGAAAAGTTGCATAACTAGCCTCCTTTTGGATGTATTAGGGCACTCTGATTATTTTCCTTGGATATGTTGGGGCTATGGATGTCCTTGCTCTAATTTAATGATCTTTTAGATTAGTGGGGATTGTTTATCGGGGCCACGCCTCGATCAACCCTCCTTTTTTGATTTTTATACTACTGCCTGTATTTCGTAGGAGAAGCTATTAGATTATTGAGGGTTGGGGTATGCCCCACAAGACCGTATACAGTCTGAATTTTGGTATAATAAATTTACATTATACTAATAAAAGAAAGGAAATCATGATGAGATCATGATAATAAGATTCCCATCATGTGTAATTATGCTAGTATCTAAATAATCCCCAGTCATTGGATTAATAAGACAGGACATTATTAATCTAAACAGACTAGCTCTTGTTATACTTCTTGATTTGATCGAGCAGTGGATCTCATAAACTGTAAACATAAGATGTTTAGAGTTAACATGTGGATGCTTACTAAGGGTAGTAAGTACATCGGATGACCCGCTGTGAGATTATCATATGAATGATCTATCAAATTTCAATGATTAATCTCATAATAGCAATGGTGCAAATATCCTTAGACTTATGGTACTCAAGGATATCTTAGATAACAATCTTGTGCTTTAACATCATTCCTGATTACCTCAAGATGAGGTCACTCTTAGGGTGGTGATTGGGTATAACTATTGGTATTCGAAGGTAATTGGGTAGCCAATAAAGGATTCACCACTCTTGATAGAAAGAGATGATACCCACAGCCTCTTGTTGGGGTCATTACTCGGGAATCTCTAGCTAGAGTAGTTATGTGTCATGAAAAGAGTCTTCAATGACATATAGAGTAATGAGATCCTAGGACAAGAACTAATATATTTGGACTAGATGTGACGTAGTCAGTTTAGTGGGAGTTGATACATAGCCCATACTCCAAACCAAGTGAGATATAGTATGGTGAAAGGACAAATTTCAAGATAATTGTCTATGGAAAGGTTCATAAGTTAGATAATTACCTATTGGAGAGTTTATTATTTAATCCACTTATATTCTGGTAAAATGGCATCATGAAATCTATCATGATTTGATTTAATTAAGAGTTAATTCAATTACCTAAAATAACTGGGAACCTAAAGGTCACATGCATAAAAGATCGGATGAAAAACAAGTGTGTATGGCCTAATTTCATAGGGCCATGATCGTGGACTAAGGCGAGCCCAATTTTAAAAGTGCCACGATCATGATAGAGGCTATGAAATGGTATATATGTGAGTTCTTCACTTATGTACATGAGCTTCCTTCACTTCTTACATACTCAATTGACAAAGAAATGGTTTTAGAAGAGATCTAAAGAGACTAAGAGGTGTCTTGAGTCTTGTTCTTGCAATTCATACAATTGTTGTATGAATCAAAGTGTATGCAATAAAATCCTTGACCTATTTTCATCATCTTGAATATCTACTTGAATCCATCAAGTTTGGTGTTCTAAAAACCCTTAAACATTGTTCCTTCTTCCATCTTTGTGTGTTTTTGGAGATCAAGGAAAGGTTTGGTGCTTACAATAACCCAAACAAGGAGAAGATACAAGAAGAAGGAGATACAAAAGGTAAACAGTTTTGTTATTTCATTTTCTTTACATATCTTTACATGCATGTATGATCTTGGTGTTTTGGAGTTGTCATGGTGTCGGAATCTTAATTCTGAAACTTCCACTGAATCCGTATGCATGTGATGCATGCAACCATGGCTAACCCAACATGATATGATATACTTATTTTTGTGATCTGACTTGAGTGAATACATCAATGATGGTTCACTCACTAAGTTTGTAAGTTCATCAAAATTGCAATGTTGTTTTTTAGGTTCAGGGGAGTTCTCACTACTGAGGCTATATAGTAGAAGTCTAGTACTTACACTTAGGGGATAAGAATGGCTCCAAGGTCTGATCAGCTAAATCTAAGAAGTCTAGATAGATGTCTTGTGTATTAGCATCCCATTTTACGTTATATTTTTGGTACTGAAAGTTAACTCATAAGAATGTTGTGTAATGTATATATGGATTTTGAATTGTAACAATACATATGGCTTTTATGTTTTTTAATGAAATGGGAAGAATTGAGCACTTAGAATTCTTATGATATGTCTGATTCCATTAATGAGTTAGTTGATTGTCCTAATATACCATTTTTATAGATTATGTTCTTAAACATTCTCTAAAATGTTCAGGCTTATGCTCTATGGGAGTGTTATGTTACAATTTTTGGTATTAGAGCATGGTTTGGCATCCTTAGGGACATATATAAGCATTTCAACATGGAATATAGAAAGAGACCCATATAGAGACCATGTCGTAGAATCAACTGATCTTTAGTCTATATGAGCTAATAGAGAGTCCCCTATACCCTAGTCTGAACAAATTCCTTAGAGAGTTTCTGAAAGGAGAGAAAGAAGGTATGATAAACTTAGGAAGCAGGGGGTTGTAAACTTCTATGGAAATACTGTCCCTACCGAGGCAGAAGATTGGCTGAAGAGAACAGAGAGGATATTTGATCAAATGGACTATGAGTCTGATGAGAGTTTCAACTACACAGTCTCATTACTTTAAGGTCTAGCCTATCAGTGGTGGAAGATGTTGAGAAAGTTTTACAATTTATAAAACCATCAATAACTGCAAGCGCACAAGTACTACTTTGTAGTATTGAAGGGTCGACCCTATAAGGAGGGTACTAGTCTAATCCTAAGTCATCTAAAACTCAAAGAAAATATATAAAAGAAATAAACACTGCACCGGTGAACACGGAAAGTAAATATGAGAATTTGATTCAAGAAGTGTAATAAAACATAATTAAACTGAGCAGTCACACAAGTCACAATGGAAATCTGCCAAGCTAATTAATCAAGTTATGAGAGAGGGGATTTTACCTATCATTAATGCTAATCTAACCATTTACGTGTTTACGGGATCTTAGTTCTAGATGGTTGTAAGGTTGATTACTCTCTCTCAAGTTATAACCATTAAACCCTAAATTGTAAACCTTAATCGAATTATGGAACTTGCAATCTCTCAATTCACAAATTACCAAAAATTCTAATTAGTTATAAAGCTTTCTAATAAATGATTGGGTCTCGCACAGGATCTCTCTCCATGAAATTACCAACTTGATTGATTAAGTGGTCAATCAGATCACATAACTCTTATTAACCTGATCTAAATATTTTAATCTAGCTCATCCTCTTGATTTGTTATCGAAACATGCAATTACATTAATCAATCACAACACCCAAAACAATAAACACAAAAATAACTAAATCAACATTAACTCAAAGTAAAATCCTGAAGGAGAGTTCAAAACATTATCAATAACCCGAAATCTAATTCCATACAAACCATTTCAACTTTATACATTTAAATGAAAAAGGAAATAAAGAGAAAATGAAACTTAGGATGGACAAATCAGGAAGACAACGGCTTCAAGATACCATCTAATCTGGGGAGCAGCAGCATCAGGATCCACTTCTTCCTCTTCTTCTTCTCTCTCTCTCTTCTTTTTCTCTCCGTTTAAGGTTTCCAAGAGTGGCTGAATGTCTAACTCTCTAATCTCCTCTGTCTTGTTCTTTAAATACCTTTTGTGCTCTGGGCAGCCCTAAGGTTTTTTTGGGGATCGAAAAGGTCCAAAAAATCCTCAAAACTTGACATTTCCACTTGTTTGTGTGTTTACCCAGCGCAAGTCATAATCGTAGCCTTGCTTACCATGATCGTGGGCCACTTTCAACCCTTCTATCACGATCATGGCAATTAGGCCACGATCATAGGTAGTATCTTAGGTTTCTGTCTAGCTCTAATGCTTTTGTCACGATTGTCGGCCATTGTTTCAACTTGATTGTCTCTAAAATTTCTCTGTTCTTTGATATTGACCCTGAAACACTAACAAAAACATCAAGGTACATCAAAGACATAACAAATAAGCTCAATGACTTGTACTAACCCATAAAAGCACTAAAACACAAATAATTAATAAACTAAAACAATTCTAACTTAAACACATACTAAAAAATTAAGTTGACATTTTAGTACATGTCAAACTAAAGCCCTAAAACATGGTGCAATCACTCTTATCAACATCCCTACACTTAAACGTTTGCTTGTCCTCAAACGAACAAAACAAAAACACACAAAACACAATGCAGTAATGAGACAATGGCTTCAACTTCACAAAATAAATTTAACTCTAAGCATAATCATTGAAGTTATATCAAATCACTAACATCCAAACTACATCTAGGGGCTTTGAACTAAATATACAAATTAATTTAGATCCAAGGGTTAATTTATTGACTACACACACATATTAAAAATTCTTTGGTCATTCAGAATCTGTAACTACTCCTAAGTATGTTTTCATGAAAAGTCAAACTATTACAAGTTCGGTAGGTTTTTATTAGAAAACAATTTTTTATTTATTTATTTCTTTATTTATTTAAACAAGGACCTAGTCTTCCACGTGGAGCCAAACATTGGTTATGAATGTCGATCTGGTTACTCAATTAAGTCATTTTTATTAAACTGCTTGGTTGAAATGTCATTATAGCTTTTTGATGCGGAGGCATACATTTATGACGCGTGTTGATCCAGTTACTCAGCTATATCACGTTTAGGAATGTCAAAAATTGCCCGGCCGGACGCAAAGTCAACGCATTTGGCCGGGGTTGACCGGCCCATAGGCCAGGCCATAGGTTGGGTAGAAATGGCCCGTTTCAGCCCGTGCATCACGGGCCAAGGGCCTAGAGGGCTCGGGCCGAAACAACCCATGACCTGCAGACCGCGTAGGAGGGCTGAACGGCTAGCCGGTCGGACCGGCCCAGTGGGTGGCCCATGGCCTGCCCATACAGAATGACGTCGTTTTATGCGTTAATAAAATGACGTTGTTTTATACGGTAAATTTTGCATCTGCCCTGTTGTGAAATGACGTCGTTTTGCTTTAAAGTAAAACGACGTCATTTTTTGGATTGGAAACTCGAAAAAACAACGCCCTCCTTAGTTGTTAGTCCTCCCAGCTCCCGCACGCTCTGTCTCCCCCAGCTTTAACTGCCGTCTCCCTCTCCGTCGCGAGGCCTTGCCCCCGTCACTCCTGCTTTCTCTCGCCTCGCCACCGTCACTCCCGCCATCAGTAACCAACCAACGTCTGCTTAATAAGGTATGTTCTTCCGGTTTGGTTATTTCCATTTTCGGTTCCAAGAGTGCCGAATGCAAATGGGAGACTTAGATGATAAAATCAATTTGATTTTATCATTTGGTTTTGTTTCTCGTATGATAAGTGGCCCCAACTATGTTCTTCTTCTTATTATATGTCTTCAGTTTTGTTATCCTCTCGAAGTGTTTGATAAAATGCTTCTCTCA
>JAOSBO010192772.1:0-20293 GCA_027563915.1 Erythroxylum rotundifolium | reverse complement strand
TTGAATGGTTTTGAGTGATCTTTTGAATTAATTGTGTGGAAATTAATGTTTGGAAAATGACAGTAGAGAGAGAAGAAAAAAATTGGGCTTGGTGAAGAAGATGAAGATTTACGTGCTAGAGAGAGAAGAAAGGTGGTAGTTGCATATATGGGTTATGAACTAGAGTATTTCATTGAACAGCCCTATGTCTATTGGCTATAACTTTTTCATCCAAGCTCTGAATGACTTGAAACTTAGATCAATGGATTCTTAAGAAATTTTATTTCTCTCCATAAAAATTTAGAGCTATCTGAATTAAATTGAAAGTGATTGATAGGATGAAAGTGTGGAAGTCTGCTGGAATGTTATGAATTGGAAAATGTTTATGAATATGCTTCGGTATTCTTGTTATAACTTGATCTATAGATTTCCAAATAAGTTAATTATTAGTTCAGATTAAACTAGAGACATAACTATACTTCTTTCTTGAATAAGTATAATTTTAATTCGATCTCTAAGACTTTCAAATTTGGCATGAAACTACATCTTAGCTTAGGCTGTAGCATTACCAGGGATAGAAATCATGTCCTATAGTTATTGAATAAATTGTATTGATATAGGTTGAATTAAACTGAGGTGTTTGCACCAAAGTTGCATCTTTTTATCTTAGCTTTAAATTTATATAAATTTTGTAATTTTTGGATATATAAGCTGAAAAATGAGTTGAACAATTCGAGGGTATGATCATGTACTAGCCAAATGTTCAAATATACATAGTTTGTGATATTGTGAGCATAACTCATAGAATACCATACAAATTGAATGATTTTGGTGTCAATAGAAACATAAGACATAGAGGAAAACTTTTCTAGAAGAGGATATGACCAAATTACATCATTTTCACTTTCTAATTGAACGTGAATAGTAGACCCGAAAGTGTGACTTGGAAAAATCTGAAGTGAGTCAATGAGAAAGGAATAGAGATTTTAATGGTTTTAGTGAGGCATATCCTAATTATAAATTGTACTTAGATGAGTTTTGATATGAGAATGATTTTGTGATGAAATTTATGGATAAATACTCGGGATTGTCATGAACATGCATTATACATATCTCACTTCATACATGTGAATTATTAAACACTTATGATTGTACAAATTGTGATATATGCGTATGGTATTTGATATAGAGGAGCAATTGGAACGTCAACCTCCAGACGTTACCGAAACTTCCAGGCATTAGCTTCGGGAGCAACTTGTGAGTAACCTAAACGGTCTCACTTAATTACTTGTTTGCTTCATTTTTGTTTTGAAATGATTGAATGAATATGGCTTGATTGTTGATTCCGGACAGAAGGTCCAATGATTGTGAAATGTGGAATGTATATTGAAGTGCTGCTTGAATGTTAATATGAAGAACTAAATGTGTTATGACATAATTGATTGAAAATGTGAGATGCATTCCATACATGAATGCATGATCAGATAATGGCAGTTATGATCAGAGTAGCCACTGATCAGAGCTTAATGCTCAACGTGTACAAAGAGCCTCGAGCTCAAACAATGATTAAGAGCCTAAGGCTCACTATGTATAATGAGCCCTATATTCTCATCGGATAAGGGACAGTTAGTAATGAGCCCGGTATCCAAAATAGATACGGGACAGTTCAGGCACTCGATAACAACAATGTAACAATTGGAAAAGTGTCTCATAAGCATTCCATATGCATTTTGATAAGTATGTTTGATTGATTAAAATGCAAAAATTTGCCTATGCTTAAGTGAAAATGCGATACTGATGTAAAGTGCAATTTTATGAAATATTTGTCATGTGAAATGATGGGTTGCACGAATTGAGTGAACCATCAATGATGGTTATCTCACTGAGTTCATAAAACTTACCAAAATTGTAACGTTGTCTTTTCAGGACCGAGAGGCTCTACCAGCCGTGTAGATTGTGATTTGGCAAGAGAAGTCATGGCTCGAAAGTTAGTCAACTGGGATTTTTAGATAGACTAGATAGACTTTGTATATTTTCCTCTTTCATGTAGTATTTTTGTACTAGGTTTTAGTGATGTACATGTAGTAAGTGTTTAAAGATACAATGTAGACTTTCGGTTTTGTGAAGTGAAATGAGGAAAAAATTGGTTTTAAAATATTGTGATTTTCTTATGATGCTTTATAAGTGAATAATGATATGATGTCATGTGAAGTGAATGTAGTGATCAAATGTAGCTCACCCTTATCATAGGATATGTACCGGAATGACCTCCGGACATCCCGGTTTGTACCCTGCAGTAAGGGGGCACTACATTTAGGTGGTATTAGAGCATGGTTGGCATCTGTTGGGACATATAGAAATGTTAAGCATGAAATATCTTGAGAAATACAAAAAATGATTGAAATTATTGTTTCTTATAGGTCATCCGCTATAGGTGATCAAATTGATCAACCAGCTGACCAAGGATCGGTAGGAGATAGTAGGGAGTCCTCGGTGCCTTGATCTGAGGAAGGGCCTCCTAGAGTTCCCGATAAAAGGGAGAGGAGGTATGATAGGCTGCGGAAGCAGGGAGCTGTGGATTTCTATGGTAGCGCAAACCGTACTGAGACCGAGGGGTGGTTAGAAAGGACATAAACAGTTTTTGATTAGATGGATTGCAAACCTGATGAGTGCTTCGATTTTGCACTATCCTTACTACAGGGCCCAGCATACCATGGTGGAAGACTGTCCTGGGTAGTACCACCAGGCCTTGCCAATTGAAGTAGGAAGACTTTCTGAGGGTCTTCAGAGATAATTACATGCCTAAGATCTATTTGGACATGAAGATGAAGGAGTTCTTGGAATTGAAGCAGGGTAGGATGTTAGTGACTGAATATAAGGTCCGGTTTAATAAGTTGATGGGTTATGCTACTGCTTTGATCCCTATAGAAGAAGACAAGTGTAGGAGGTTTGAGAATGGACTAAATATGGAGATCAGAAAAAGGTTGGCACTTTCAGATCTAGGTACTTTCATTGAGCTAAGAGTTGCTTCGATCAAAATTGAACAACTACTGAGAGAGAGACAATTAGAGACTGGGCAAGGATCCAATATGAAGAGCTCTACTGAGAGTCAGGGTAATTCTGGTAGAAGATTCAGTAAGTGCCAGAATAGAGCCTTCAAACCCTTAGGTGGATCCAGGCAGTTAGGATCTAGGTAGAGGGGTGGATCTTCACAGACTAGTAGTAGAAGAGGTACAGCACAGAATCAGTTTCCTGTACGTGAGCACTGTGAGAAGAGGCATAGTGGTGAGTGTTGGAGGCTAACAGGAGCTTGCCTAAAATGCAACTCCTTTAACCACTGGATTAGGGATTGTCCTACTACTTTGGGAGCTCAATTTGTTATGAGTGGGTGATCTGGGAGTGATGCTAAGGTCCAGCAGAGCAAAGGAAGTAGACCTGGACAGAGTGGCCGAGGTAGAGGCAGAGTGAGCTCTAGGAGTTCTTCTATAAGGACTAAGGGGCGGGGCAGTCGACCGCAGTTTTAGGCCCGGGTATATGCTATGACCTGGCAGGAGGCTCAAGACTCACCAGATATGGTTACAGATGCGCTTCTCATTTATGATTTTGAGGTTTTTGCACTACTAGATCCAGGATCCACACACTCCTTTACCGCACCGCATTTGGCATGTAGGCTGCATTGTGATAGGGAGGTTCTACAATGTAGGCTAGAGATGAGTATAACTTTAGGTAGTACTACTGTCATAGGAGAGGTCTGGAAAGGGTGCTTGATTAGGATTGATCAAGCAGAGTTGTTGGCAGATTTGATTATACTACAGTTGAGAGAGAAAGATGTTATCCTAGGTATGGATTGGCTCACTGCTCTTAGGGCTATCATCAACTACTATACCAAGGAGGTAGTACTGGAATCTCTTGGTCAGCCGAGGGCAATATTTAGAGGATTTAATCAAGTAGTGGCAGCCAGGATGATATCCTTTATGAGTGCACTAAGGTTGATGCAGGGAGGATGTGAGGCTTATCTGGCCCACATCATTGATATTAGAGCTAAGCAGAGTGTATAGGATATTCCCATGGTTGGGGAGTTCCTGGATGTGTTTCCCGATGAGCTACTTGGTTTACCATCAGATCAGGAAACGAAGTTCACAATTGATCTAGTTCCAGGTGATGCTCTTATATCTATTCCTCCATATAGGATGGCACTTGTGGAACTGAAGGAATTAAAGGCTCAACTTCAGGAGTTGCTGGAAAAAGGTTTTATTAGACCCAGTGTTTCACCTTAGGGAGCTCCAATGCTGCTTGTGAAGAAAAAGGATGGGACTTTGAGTTATGTATTGACTATAGGTAGCTGAATCAGGTGATAGTGAAGAACAAGTACCCGTTGCCTAGGATTGATGATTTGCTTGATCAGCTGCAGGGAGCTCAAATATTCACTAAACTGGATTTGAGATCAGGGTACTATTAGTTGAAGATAGCTGAGGCTAATGTACCTAAGAGTGCATTTAGGAGCAGGTATAGGCATTTTGAGTTTCTAGTGATGCCGTTTAGGCTGATTAACATCCCGGCAGCTTTTATGGCCTTAATGAATAAGGTGTTTTAGCCCTACCTGGATCGATTTGTGATTGTGTTTATTGATGATATCTTGGTGTATTCGAAGAGCAGAAAGGAACATGCTGAGCATCTGAGAGTTATTTTACAGATTATGAGGGAAAAGCAGTTATATGCCAAATTCAGTAAGTGTGAATTTTGGCTAAATCAGGTTGTGTTTCTGGGACATGTAGTGACTGGAGATGGCATACAGGTGGATCCAAAAAAGATTGAGGCAGTGATGAATTGGGAAGTTCCAAGAAATGAGTCTAAAATTCGAAGATATTATCAGAGGTTTGTCAAGGGGTTTTCTTTGATCTTAGCCCCTCTGACAAAGCTTCTAAGGAAGAATATAGTGTTCAAATGGAATGAGGAGTGTCAGAAAAGCTTTGAAGAGCTAAAACATCAGTTGACTACTGCACCAGTGTTGACTATTTCATCAGGGACTGGAGGATATGTGGTGTACAGTGATGCGTCGCATCAAGGATTGGGATGTGTATTGATGCAACATGGCAAGGTGATCGCCTATGCATCAAGACAATCAAGGTCTCACAAGATCAATTATCCGGTACATAATTTAGAGCTAGCTACAGTTGTCTTTACTCTTAAGATTTGGAGACATTATTTATATAGAGAGACCTTTCAAATTTACACAGATCATAAAAGTTTGAGATATCTATTAAGTCAGAGGGAGTTAAACTTGAGACAGAGAAGAAGGATTGAATTATTGAAAGATTATGATTGCACTATTGAGTACCACCTAGGGAAAGCTAATGTGGTGGCAGATACTTTGAGCAAGAAGTCTAATATCAGTACAGCCAAGATTCAGTTATCGAGGCTACCTAATTTGATTTATTTGAGAGCTCTAAATATGGAGTTGAATCTAGAGCAGAATGAGGCATTGATTGCTACACTAAAGCTAAGACCAATGTTGCATGATAGAATCTAAAAAGTTCAAGGGAAAGATCCCAACATGGTGAAGCTTAAGGAAAAGGTAAAGTTGAATCCGGATTCTGAGTTTGAGTTGAGGGATGAGACTTTATAGTTGAAGCAAAGGCTGTGTGTGCCGAATGTGGACGATCTGAGGAAGGAGATACTTAAGGAAACTCATATGGCTGCCTATGTTGTGCATCCTGGTACTAACAAGATGTATAACACACTGAAGCAGCATTTCTGGTGGCCTAGAATGAAGAAGCAAGTGGCAGAGTATGTATCTAGATGTATGACTTGGCAGCAAGTTAAAGCTGAGCACTAGGCTCTAGTAGGGAAGCTCCATTCGTTGCCCATTCTGGAGTGGAAAAGGGAATTCATTACTATGGACTTCATCATGGGACTGCCTAAGACTCCAACGCAAAATGATGTTATATAGGTGATAGTGGACTGGTTGACTAACTCAGCCTACTTCTTACTAGTGAGAGAAAATAATTCACTTGATCAATTGGCTCGGAGATTTATGAATGAGGTTGTGAGATTGGATGGGGTTCCAGTGTCCATTGTATCGGACAGGGATCCCAGATTTACTTTGAGGTTTTGGAAGAGCTTGCAGTCTGCTATGGGTACTAAGTGGAACTTTAGTACAAAATTTCATCCTCAAATAGATGGATAGAGTGAGAGGACAATCAAGACTATTGAGGATATGATCAGGGCATGTGTATTGGAGTTTAGAAGAGCTTAGGATCAATATATAGCATTGATAGAGTTTGCCTACAATAACCATTACCACAGTAGTATTGGAATAGCACCGTATGAGGCACTGTATGGTAGAAAATGTCGGTCGCCATTATATTGGGATGAAGAGAGCTTAAGAATAGTTGAAGGCCTAGAGTTGATACAAGATACAGTAGATAAGGTAAAGTTAATCTGAAACTGAATCAAAGCGGATCAAGATAGACAAAAGAGTTATGTGGATCAATACCGATGTGATATGGAGCACAATGTGGGAGACAGAGTATTCCTGAGAATTTCACTTTGGAGTCTGAGATTCGGTGAGAAAGGCAAGTTGAGCCCTAGGTACATTGGTCTTTATGAGATCATTGAGAGGATAAGACCTTTGGCCTATAAGTTGGCCTTACCGAATGAGATGTCTCAGTTGCATAATGTGTTTTATGTAAGTATGCTTTGAAGATACCGATCAGATCCGACACATATGATACCGGCTCAGGAGATTGAGGTTACTAGTAACTTAAGCTATGTTAAGGAGCCAATCAAGATTGTGGGATCGCAGATCAAGCAGTTGAGGAACAAAGTCATTCCATTGGTAAAAGTCCTTTGGAGGAATCACTCAACTGAGGAAGCAACTTTGGAAACGGAGGAGCATATGAGGAGACAATATCCCTACTTGTTCGAGCAAACAGGTAAGAATTTCGAGAACGAAATTTCTTTTAAGGAGGGGAGAGTTGTAACATCCCATTACCTTTGGGAGGTTAGAATAGTAAATATGAGTGATTAATGAGAGCTTAGAAATGCATTTTCCATGCTCATGCATAATATGACATACGCATACAAGTGAATAGTGAAATGTTTCATATTTAAAATGAATGTACATGCATTCATTGACATTTCGGGTATAATTGTTTATAAATGTGAGTATATTGGGAAATTTGGTTTTTATATTTTGAAAATTGATTTAGGGAGTGTATAAATTGATTTAGAATTTTCAGAATTTTTGAAGAAATTTCTAGAAATTTTTGGGCATTTTTAACTAGGAAAATTTGCCAAGTGGTAAAACAATTGTTAAACGGTAGTAGAAATTACTGTCCAATGGCAATGGAAATTTTGATAAATGACTTTAGGATTTATTGACGAGTTCCATTGAAAATTGGGGAACAATTGGAGTAGGAATTGAAATTGATAGGACTAGTTAAATGAAAGAACCAATCAAATGCTTTAGGAATGGACTTGTGGTAAGTGACAAATATCACTTGCCAAACAATGCCTTAAGTCCACTATCCTTAAAAAATTAAAAGCCTCCCCACCTCCCTTTTTTTTTGGTTTTTTTTTCGTGAAGCTTCTCTCAAAAAGGGGCTATTGGGGTTTATTTTGGATCTCTCCATCATTTTCGTAACTCCTCCTCTCTCCCTCTCATCTTCTTGATTTTTGATTCTCCCAAAAATCCATTCATGTTAAACCCGACCCTCTCATCTTTCATGCTACTCTTTCATCCTGCCTTTTCTTCCATTCTCACCAAAAACCCAAACCTTTTAACCTCAAGATGACCATGATCGTGGGATGTTGATGAAGTTAGGGATTTTTTAGTTTTTTGAAGATTTCGAAGAATTGGAAGCTAAATCAAGTAAGTATCTTGTCAAATATCGTGGGTTTTGGTTAAATGAAGGATTTGTGATGATATTTAGAGGTTAATCTCATGAAATGTTGTTTTGGGTATGTGGATGTCATGAATGGTAAAGAGTGTGTAATTTTCTTGCTTTTATTGATGAGCTATAAATCTTGTGGAGGTAGAATGATCATGATAAGGAGTTTTGTATATGCTAGAATGTTGGTGAAGAAATGAACGTATATATATTTATATATTGATCTTTGTTTCATTTAAATGCTAAATAATGGGTTAGGAGTTGTTTATAGATGATTGATGTTGTATATGATGAGTAAGAAACTATGAGTTATGCTACACATGTTTTAAAGATGAATTGGTTGTGAAATGGATGTTTTAATGAGAATTGGAAGTTGATGAGTATGGAAATACGTCTATAACCTGTTTGTGTTAATGGTTGAGTGTAGAAATGAGTTGAAATGAAGTTGAGAATGACTAGAAAAGGATGATCTTTCTACAAATATGTTAGGTGTAAAAATCTGGAAAAACTTGAAGATGATGGATTGGAAAATATTCACTATGTATGCTTCAGTTTTTTAGCCATAACTTCTTCTAGAGTTGCTCAGTTGAGATTATTATATATTTATATTAAACGATAGACGAATGGCTACAATTGTCATGAAGAAATCGAGTTTGAATTCTATCTTTAAGAGTTTTGAAATTTGTCTTGAAGTTGAGTTTTGGATTATGATTTTATTTATGACAGTATGTAGAAAATTGTGTATAACTTTCATAATCTTGGACCAAACTATATGAACTTAGGTTCTTTACAAACTTAATACATAGATCAACAATTGTTTAGAAGAAGACTTTGCCTAAAAACCTCATATTATGGGCTTAAAATGGATGTCAAGTTTGGATCAAAATAAAAGAAAGAAGGAGTGTAGTGGTTTAGAAGCAGGTCGAGATCGTGATGCGTCACGGTTTTGACTCTGCTGGGAGATTGCGGAAGTTGCGATCACGATACCACTAGTGAATTTTGGCAGTCACGATCACGAAGGGTTGTTTTGTGGGAACTTTTATTAAACATGTGTTTGTATTTTGATGATATCTTGAGCTGTAGATGTCCAAATGAAGTGAATCTTGATTCTGATTAAATTAGAGACATAATTCTACAGCTTTAGTGCAGAAGTTTAAATATAATTCTATCTCTAAGACTTTCAAAGTCTAGTGTGAATCTGAGTCTTAATTAGGGTTGTAGTACTACCCGAGACAGAAATTATTTCTTCATGTTAGCATAAAAATTGAATCGATATAGGCTGAATCAGATAAAGGTATCTTCATAAACGTTGTAGTCCATTCTCCAATCTTTCAATTGATATTAAGGTTGTAATTTTTAGATATCTGAGTTGAAAGTTATGAGTTGTACAATTTGAGGGTATGATCATGAACTAGCCAAAAGTTCCATTATACAAAGCCTATGGTTTTGAAAGCATAACTCTTAGGATACCAAACTAAATTGAATGATCTTAGTGTCATTAGAAACTTAAGAGGCAGAAGAAAAATTTTATAGAAGAAAGTACCCTAGAATTTCTTCATTTTCATTATTATATTAATCATGGAATGTTGACCCGAAAGTGTGTCTTAGGAAAAATCTGAATTGAAGAAATGAGTTGTGAATTTTTATTTTTATGGTTTTATTGAGGTATAAACCGTAAGTATAGATGATACTTATGTGAGTTTGGATATATGAATGTTTACATGATGAGAATAATAGAGCGATACCTGGGATTGTCACGAACATGCATTGTGCATACTTCATATACATACATGTGCATTAATATACACTTATGATTATGCCAAGTTGTGATATGTGTATATGATGTGATATAGAGGAGCAACTGGAATGCCAACATCCAAGCATTGCCAAAACTTCCAGGCATTAGCTTCAGGAGTGACCCATGAGTAAGCTAGATGGTCTCACTCAATTAAATGTTTTTTTTGTATTATGTTTGAATTGTTGAATGAATTTTTGAATGAATGTGTCTTAATTGAGATATTGAAGTGCTATTTGAATGTGAATGTGACAAACTAAATGTTTATGATATGATTGATTGCGAAAAATGCATTCCATACATGAAGGCATGATCAGACAATGAGAGTTGTGACCTAAGTAGCCAACGTGAAAAGAGTTTTAAGCTCAGTTATGCACATCTGAGCCACTGGCTCAACATTTAATGATCCCGGTATTTACAACAGATACGGGACAGTATTGAAATGAGCCCGGTGTCCACAATAGATATGGGACAGTTTAGGCACTCGGTCACAACAACATAATAATTCGAAAAAAGTCACATGAGCATTCCATATGCATTATGTTAAGTATGTTTGATTGATTGAAATGCAAAGTTGCCTATGCTTAAGTGATAAAGTGATATGTGATCAATTATGCAAAGATGTGAAATATATGTTATATATGTTTAAGTGATGCATGAATTAAGTGAACCATCGATGATGGTTACCTCACTGAGATCGCTAAACTTAACCAAAATTTGCAATTATTTTTCAGGCTCAGAAGAGTACCCCATTAGGTAAATGAGAGTATACCTACTACATTCAAGAAAGAGTTAGAGGTCGGGATCAGTTTGCATCTACATTGTATTTCTTTATTTTAGTACTAAATTAAGTCTTCCACAATTACTGTATCTTATGTATTTGAATACATTTCTTATGTATAACTTTCCATATGGAAATTTTTTGTAAAAGAAATTGATCAAAATGAAATAACTAATTGTGATTTCTAGTTTTATGAAATGAAAGTATGGGCCCAAATGGCTATTGAAATTATGATGATTGTATTGTTGCGATTGAAAATGTTCTCAATAAAAGTGGGCCAGAAATTTTGATTATTGATCTCCGCATACGTGTTTTAAAAAAATGTACTAAGTTTCAAATGTCTGAGTATTGGTATGAGTATGTTAGTACACCACCCTCACGGGGCATGAACTCGAATATCACTTAAGATGTCGGGTACGTGTCCTACAAAAATTGGGGTGCTACACAAAGTTTCCTTCATAAGTGTACGAATGGTAAAAGGTTAAAATAAAAAGCATCTAGCTCTCAGGAACACTCCTTTTATGACTTGATCTGTAAGGTTCCTTTAGAGATAAGGATCATTCGAAACTTGTTACTTAGTTTCTCTCTTGAATTTGTTCCTTTGAGCCTTTGCAAAAATAACAACTAATTTGTTAGCAACAAAAAACTCACAATATCTATATACCTAGGGGTCTCAAATAAGTGGAAAATAACTGTTCATCTGGAAATGTTTCCATCGAAGGAATATCATCTTCCTTTCTGATCAAATAGTTCAAATAAGTGGAAAATAACTGTTCATCTAGAAATGTTTCCATCGAAGGAATATCATCTTCCTTTCTGATCAAATAGCTAAGGTGATCAACAACCATGTTTTTTGTCCCTTTCATATCTTTTAGTTCCAAATTAAACTCTTAAAGGAAGGCAATCCATCTAATTAACCTCATATTTGCTTCTTTCTTAGTGAGCAAGCACTTCAAAGCTACATGATCAAATTAAATATTAACATTAGCACCTAATAAGTATGATCAAACTTTTTCCAAAGCAAACATAGGAGATGAAAGCTTCTTTTCAGTTTTGAAATAATTCATTTGGGTTGGACTCAAAGTCTTCAAAGTATAGTAGATGCCGCAACTTTGCTTCTTTTTTTCCAAGTTACTTCCTTTTTTGTCCAAGTTACTTCTTTTTTTGTCTAACTTACTTCTTTTTTCTTTGCGAGTTTTGAGAATATCCCCATTCATATGTCTGAGATTCATATCTATGAATTGAAAGGTTCAAATGATCCACTCAACAATCAGCTATTAGAACCAATAGGTCTTCAAATCATTGCCCACTCTTTGTCCTATAATTGCTCCTATTACGTAACCATTTGCTTCATACATGATCTCGACGGCAAGGCTTTAGTTTGGAGGATGAATTATTGGTAAAGTTGTTACGAGCTTCTTAAGTTTTTTAAAACCTCCTTGCACTTATCATTGAATTCAAAAGAGACAACTTACTATAATATCTTACGCAAAGGTTAGAATATCTTTAAGAAATATTTAATGAAACTACTGTAAAAACTTTACGGCTAAGAAAAAAACAAACTTCCCACATGTTTGAGTGGTAAGGCAAGGAAAAAATAAGATCAATTTTAGGCTTGTCTTCTTCTACACCTCTAGAAGATATAAAATGCCCTACAACTATACCTTGATCTACCACAAAATGGTATTTTTCTCAACAAACTATAAGTTAGTTTTGATACGTCTTTCTAAAATAAATGTATGATTGTCTAAGCAATTATCAAAAGAAGAACCATAAACACCAAATTCATCTATGAATACCTCTATGATCTTCTCGACAGACTCCGAGAAAATGCTCATCATGCATTTTCAGAAAGTGATAAATGCAATTACACAAACTGAATTAAATTACTTGGTTAACAAAGGAACCAAATGGGTATATAAAGGTTTTCTTTTCTTAATCTTCTAATGCAATAAGGATCTGAGGATAACCTAAAAATCCATCTAGAAAATAGTAATATTTATATCCAGCCAATCTTTCAAGCATGAGATCAATAAATGGAAGGGGAAAATGGTCTTTACAAATTGTAAACGTTCAATTTTCTATAATCAATGCATATTTGCGACCCAATTTGCACACTAGTGGGAACCAACTCACCTTTTTTATTAACCATTGATTAGGTGTTTGATGTGTAAGTTTTAATTAATAACCATTGATAATCTGTATGTGTATAGTTCATTAAATTAATACCTAAGGTATCAATCCCACGAGCATAGATAATATAATCCTAAAATCTAAGGCCAAAAACAAATTACGGAAATTCAAAATGTACAAAACTAAAAAAGAGAATTTAATTCAAACATTAAACTTTAGAATCGCAAACCAAAATATTAATTATTCAACTATTGCAACACACACCCAAGAATTAACCTAAGGAAATTACCAATTGAGAGAAAGAGAATTTTACTTATCCTTAATGCTAACCTAACTGATTATAAATTACCAGAAAATTGGTACTAAACGATCTTAAGGTTAATTACTCTCTCTTGAGTTATAACCATTAACCCTAAATCATAAACCCAATCACACTATGGAAGTTGCAATTTCTCAATTAACATCTTATCAAAAATCCTAATTAGTTCTGAAGTTGTCTAATAAACTATCAGAAACCTATACAAGATCTCTCTTTGCACATTTACCGATTTGATTTAATTCTTATTCTATTAAATCATCTAACTCTCATTAGTCCAATTTAATTATCTTTCATTCAATTTACCCCCTCAGTTTATTATCAAATTATGCAATTGCATAATTAAATCATAATAAATCCAAAAAAATATAAACAATCATATTTCATTAATTCAAAGATAAAAACTTCAAAGGTGAGTTTAGAACATCCCTAACATTCAAAGATCCTACCATCAAACTATTATTCCAATTCCATACAATAATAAAATTTAAAAAATAGGAAATATGATATTAATGGGTTATGGGAGTCAGTGACATTGGGAAACTCCTAATCTGGGAAGTATGTTGAGTTACCTTCTTCTCCACTTCTCTCTTCCATCTTCTCTTTCAAGAACTCTCGATGAATTTTCTTTATGGTTTCTCAAAAGTGGCTGATGCCAAAACTCCCTTTGCTTCTTTGTCTTGTTCTTTAAATATCCTTTATGTTCTGAGCAACCTTAGGATTTTTCCGGGTTCTGAAAGGTCCAAAAAATCTCTCAAAACTTGACATTTTTAACTGCTTGAGCATTTGCCCCCTGGGCCAACTCTAGTGCTTCTGTCATAATCATGGCCTGTTGTGCCACTATTATGGGCCATTGTTTTATCTTGAATGTCTCTGAAACTTCTCCATTCTTCAATGTTGATCCTAAAACACTAACAAACACATCAAGTTACCTCAAAAACATAAGGCACACAATGCAATAATGAGACAATGGCTTTAGCTTCATGAAATAAATTTAACTTTATTTTATGATTTGGAGCTCGCTACAGTAGTATTTTCTCTGAAGATCTGGAGACATCATTTATATAGGGAAACATGATAGGTGCACATTAGTATATGTTTTTCTAGGTAATTGGCATGCATTCTCTTGTATAATTATTGTTCATTGTTGTAGTTTAGGACCCATTTTGTATGATTTCATTTAGTTTGATTTCCTTTGTTGTTCTTTTATGTTTAGTGTTAATCTAGGGTAAGAATTGACTATTTTTATGTAGGAATAAAGATGGAGCAATTTAGAGATTGAGCTAAGAGATCAAAGAGGAGAAGAGAATAGGAGTCTTTATGCTGTCAATTCCCACAGTTGTGGCAATCATGTCAATTTCTACGATCATCAGAATTATAATCTAAGACTTTATACGGGGCTTCATTAGACTTAGGATTTTTTGACTATAAAAGCATAATTAAACCTCCAAGGAAGAAGGGAGATGACAACCTTCTATAGAAACACCATCCTTGAGTGAAGAATACATTTTTGGAGCCTTGAGGAAGAATTGAAGATAAGGATCATCGTCAAGATTGGCAAAATAGCACATCAACACCAAAATTCTAGATTTTGGTAAAGAATAGAAGGTTTCGTTATATTCAATTTTCTATCACTTTGATATCTTCTTTCCTTCGTAAAAATGGTTTAGTTAAATGTTGATGATGTTATGGAGACCATGTTAAGCCGATTTCATTTTTGGGATTGCTTTTGAACTCATATTTTATTAAATTGAATGAAGATGCTTTTGATGTTTGTTGTTTCCAATTGTTATCTTACAATAAATCGAGAGAGTGGGTAAGATGAAATTTGTGTAGGATTGTACAACGAGAGTTGGCGACCCATAGACTAGTAATCATCACGTTAACTGAATAGTTAAAAGAGAGATGTCAGCTAGTCAACTGATCACCTATGGGATAGTTTAATAACTAGTTAAATCAGTAAATTCATTACGTAGGTTGAGAGATCGTCCAATTGATTCCCATTAATTCAATTAGGGACAAATAGTTACACCTTGACACCTTGAGAGATGGTAATTAGTGCATTCAAAAATCTAAAGTGAGACACAATCCAATCGATAAATTGGGAGGGAGACAAACTAGGGGAAAAAACGTCATCTCTAGTCTTCATATTATTGAATTTCAATTTTCTGCACTTTGGTATTGTCTTACTCTGTGTTAGTCTTCCAAATTTTAATTTTATTTTCCAGATTATTAACATTTAATAATTTCGTTTCTTAAACAAATTTATGTCTAAATTAAGATGTGTGTGGGCATCAATTCCTGTGTGATCGATATCTACTCTTTTCAACTATAAGTCATGACCCATTCACTTGCGATTTTTGAGCATTAAATAAGTAAATAGGTTTTACTGTCAACAAGTTTTTGACATCATTACTGAGGATTGATTGTTTAGCATCGTATCTAATTTAGATTACTTTAATTTAAGAGTTTTTGATACTTTTCCTTATGTATTTGTTGGTGCATGAACATAAAGAACATACGAAGGTCAATAGAATCTGGTAACACATCAAGACATCTTAGAATGAAGAATGAGACATGCAAAGAGCTAGACGCCAAGAAGAAATAGAAAGAACAATGATGGAAGAGAGTTATTATAGGAAGCAAGGAAATTTTACAAACTATAATGAGTCACAATATGGTTGGGGAAGTATCGATTCTTATTAGAACACGTACAATGTAAGATGGAAAACGCACTCAGATTTTTATTGGTCTAACAATGAAAGTACTCACATAGGACACCAAGACCTATTTGAAATTCAGCAAGATCTTATTGGAGTGGTGGAGAGTAAGTTAGACAAGCTTATGGAGATATTTGGTTTCAAACTAGCAGCTTAAGAAGAGAACCAAAAGAGGATGTTCTCCAGCCATGGGGAAAGTCAAAAGAGACTAGAAAGGAAATTCCATCAAATTTCTGAAAATCATGTCGTTTCTATCATAACCTAGAGATTCAAGTAAGATAGCTTTCTTGTGAATTTTTTAAGAGAAGTGTGGAAGACTCTCTGAGCAATATGGAATTATATCAATGAGAGCAATAAGAGGATATCATTGCTAGAAATAGGGAGGAATAAGAAGAAACAGTGGAAGACCATGCTGAACCTTACCTTATAGAAAATTAAGAAATCAAGATAGAAGATGACGAAAGTGAGAAAAAACCTCCCTATTATTCACCAATTTTTGATATACCACATGATAACTTCAAAAAATCTTGGGTAGATGTTCATAAAAAGAACTTTATCCTTTGGATTGATGATGATCAAGGGACATTCAATATCAATGATGTATTAAAGAATCTGAAGGATAGTAGCTCATTCAAGATGATTGATGTGTTTGAATCTTTTGAAGAACAAATAGACGAAGAACAGATCATAACAGACATCAAGTTTGAAAAAGTTATGATAGTTTCTGTTCGTGAAGTGAAAAAGGCAGAGGAGACGAAGGTGATTAAAGAAGAAAGAGAGAAACTCACCTTCGTAGAGGAAAAACTATTGGATTCGATGGAAGATTCAGGGAGTTTCATTATTCCCTATTTTATTGACAGTTTTTTAACAAAAAGGACATTGATGAAATTAATTGGTTTTCTCAACTTTATCAATATTGTCCTTATGTTCATTTTGCAATTTTTAGCTTACTTACAGGATACAAAACCGATGTTGAACGAAAAAGGTGGAAGCAAGCTGCTTATAATTTATCCTGGTTGAGTTTCCTAGGATAAAGAGTCGAGCTACCGATGTTAAAAGAAGCGTTGCATGGGAGGCAACCATGGATGTACATTTTCTTTTGACTATCTTTGTTTATTTGTTATTTTCATCTCATTAGTTGTGATTATGTTCAATTAGAGTTGGATTGATGTTTACTTAGATTTTGTTTTAATTTCAATTTTTTTTCTTTTCAAATTTCTTATTGATGATATTATCTTGATGTGTTTGCAGGTTTTGGGATCGTGAGGAATACATATAAGCTTTGAAGAAGGTTTGAAATTGTGAGGATCACCAATTCCCACGTTTGTGGGAATTATGATGATTCCCAAGAGCATAGGAAATATCTCCAGAAAGTTTCTAGAGAGAAATCCCATAATCGTGAGAATTGTGGTGATTCCCACGAGAGTGGGAATTCTCTCCAAAAAGTTTCTAGAGAGTACTCCCATGATCGTGGGAATTCCTACAATCGTGGGAATTCCATCCAAAGGGAAACTTAAAGTTTTCCTCCTCTTTTTTCTCTTACCCATTCTGAAAATTTTCACTCCCTCTCTCTAATAAATGACATTCTCTCTTCCAACTCTCTAAAAATCTTAATTTTCCTCTAGATTCTTGGTATTTTCTTCATCATTTCTCTTTAATTTTATAACCCTTTCATCTTTTCATGCATTAATCATTCAAAAACAAAAGGATTTGGGTAAGATTTTGCTCTTTCTCTCTCTCTAAAATGTGAATTTCACAATTTCTCTCTCATTTTTGAAGATTTTCTTCTTACAATGGCACCAAGGAAGATGATTGCTTATAAACCAATGACGAACTCTGCCATCAAATTTCATATGAAGGCAAATCCGATTTAATGGTGACCTATCGAGCCCCATTCCTAATTTACTCAGGAGAAGAAGGTACACGATTCTGCGACTTCAAGGCTAAAGAATTAGTCAGTCCTAGGTATTTTGATTTTGAATTGTTAGAAAACATTGGAGTGAGGCTAAAAATTGACCAACTTGTCGCTAGCATAGGTTGGAATAGGTTTATTCATTGTGATGTGCCTATCGATCCTATGATGACCATCGAGTTTTTTACTACTATCCAATATACCCATAAAATGGACATTTTTTGGTTTAGGTTATTTTGCACTGCTTACAAATTGGATTATAATGTCATGCATGGTCTTTCCAATTTTCCTAATATGAAAATTTTAGATGATCACACTAATTTTAACATTGATTCTTATTGGAAAACCCTAACAGGGGAAGAAACTTTTGACTCTAGGAATGCGTCGAATTCTTTAATCTATAGTGCTAAACATTTTTCTTGCATAAATTTATGTGCTTAACTGTGCTTAATAAAACTGAAAGTAGGAAATGTTCAACCAAAGAACTTTTCTTTTTATAGTGCATGGATCGAAGGTTAAAATCAACACAACTTTTAGAATTTTTCGATCAATAGTAAGTGATGTCAATAAAAAGAGTTCATATTTTGGAATGTCACATATTGCTACTACTTTAGCTTATTTTTATAACCTTAATATGGACAAGGTGCGTACAATGCCACATGATATGTTTGACATACCTTATTTGAGGTACTCCGAGATTGTGGAGTGATGCGTGCTGCAATGAGGAATAAGAGGGGCCATGATACAACTACTTCCCGACCTTCCACCTCTTGAGCAGTCCCGAAGCCAAAGAAAGAAGCAGTTGAGGTAGAACAAAGTGCACCAATGGGGGTCAACCGATTCCAACAAATCCTTGACCAAATGGTGTTCAACCAATAACAAATGACATCCCAAATCGATGAACTCAATACCAAAATGAGGCAAGTTCATAAGGAGCAGCGCAGTTTGAAGAAGAGGTTTCTCAACTTCTATTGGAGGAATAACTTTAAAGCTCCTTTGACCACACCGTCGCCATCATCATCTCCGTAAGCCACTTCTTACCTTAAACTTTTATTTTTGTCATTTCTTTTGTTTGGTTTCATATCATTTGTGTATATTATGTCTTTTTTTGTTTTAATTTCTTTTATTTGGTTTAATTTCATTTTCTTTTGTTTGGTTTGATGTCATTTTTTTGTTTCACCTTCTATTATTTAGTTTGATGTCATTTTCCCTCATTTGGTGGTTGACTTATCACATTGAGGAAAATGTGATCTTTAAGTATAGGGAGGTGACATCACAACCTTCTTAATGGCATTATGTGCATTGTGTTCAATATGATGCATGTTTAGGCATATCATGTATTTTGTGTCAACAATGGAACTGCACTTGAATCACTCTGATGAATATTGCCATAAAATTCTATCATGCTTGTGGAATTAGATTGAATATATGCTTGAACTTGGATAAGGCTACTTAAGTATAAAGTGAATCATGTTGAGTGATGAAAATTAGCTGGATACATATGCTTAGTTATAATTGTCATTTGAGCAATAAGGTAGTGTAGAGACGCATAATGAGTTTTCATTTGAGCCAGTGTGAGGATTGAGACATATGACTCCCTATATAGTCATTCTTTGTTGAGTGTTACTTCCTTAGGTTACTACCTTCATAACTTGCTTTGAATCAATTTGAGTCCACTGGATGCATTTTGATGATTAAAGCCCTTTTTTGTGTTAACCCTTGGCTTAAATGATCAATCTTTGCATTATCCTTCGCTACCACACTGAGCCTTAACCTTTTATTTCTTGAAAACACCCAAATTTTTAAAACCTTAATCTCCAGTAACCTACCTTTTCACAAGCTTAGTAGAGTATTAAGTAATACATTAGTTAGGATCGTGTGAAAATTTTTACTAAGATGATTTAAGTATATTTATACCTATGGACTACATTGTTTATAGTGCTATTTCCAATTCGTAGTTCTTCCATGTATGAAGAAAAAGAAAGAGAAATGAAGAAAAATATGATGAAAAGGAAAAGAAAAAGGAAGAATAAGTGAGTAGCATCAATAAGTGCAGAATATTAGTTACGTTTATGCCTCGAATTTATATTTTTTATCTCATTTTTATCCTCTTTTTGTTTTACTAATGCTTGTGTTTAACCCTTTCCCCTCTTTACCCACCTTAACCCTTCCCACATTACAACCCCACCCTAAACAAGTCCTTTTGATCTATTTATGCATGTAATTGGTGTATTAGCAAGCCTATGGTAATGTATCTTCCTGTAGAAAGTTTGAGCGAAACACTAACCATTAAACATTTGAGGAAAATGAGTGAAAACTATGAGGAAGATTCATTTTCACATCTTTACTTATCTTTGAGTGATGGTGCCAACTATTGAGTTTGCTTATTTACACCAATGAAAAATAGTCATAATATGTGTCTTAACTTGTTTTTTGAGTTGGCTTAAATTTGAGGTATTGTATGCTTTGATCTTTATGAAAATGAAGTGATAGAGTTGAGTGGTTGTATTTATTTTGCTTGAGGACAAGCAAAGATTTAAGTGTGGGGATGTTGATAGATGTGCAATAGTATAGGTATTTCTAGATAATTGGCATGTAATTGTTGGAGTTATGTAAATGTAGTGCCCTGGAAAGCAAATGTATTTACCTATAACTTATTTTTTTTCCAATTACTTTTGTAATGAAAATATTTATTATTAATAAAACAAAAGAGTTTGGTTTTTATGATCATTATATATCTAGTCATAAGGTACCGACATTCTTTT
>JAOSBO010192730.1:0-20308 GCA_027563915.1 Erythroxylum rotundifolium | reverse complement strand
CAATGAGTTATCTTTTGAATAGTTTTGCTTATTTCTGTATTATAAATGTGTTCCCACGAGCTTTATAGCTCACCCCCCTTTATCCTCCCCATTCAGGTGACGAGCAAGCAGCCGAGTAAGTCAAGGGTTATGGCATCACTCCGACTTATTTTGTTTGCATATTTTCAAGTTGTACTTTTGGAAGTCAAGGCTTTAGTTACATTTCAAGTTTTATTGGTTCAAGTGTATTTTGTACTTTTGACTCCTGAACTCAAAGGTTGTAATTTGGTTTGAAATGTTATTAAGTTTGCTTAAATTTATTTTAATGAGTTTTGGGATGGTTTGATTTAATAAAATGAGAGAAATCTTTAGGTTTTATTCGCGGCGAGGCCGCATGAAGGGCTCACCGCGGCGAGGGCTCCATTTCTTGCCGCGGCGTGGCACGCCGCGAGGGCTCGCCGCGGCGACGCCCATTGTTTTTTTTTCTCGAGGGAGTTTTCTTTCTTCTTTTAAATTAATTATTTCACCTCACACAACGAGCACCACGCTTTCATGTCCGATGTTGGGCTTCAGAAACGGGGTCCAACACTTCATGCATGAGGGATGTTCGTTCTTTCCTTGGACATGTAGGATTTTATCGACTCTTCATTAAGGATTTTTCAAAGATTGCCACGCCCCTTTGGAAGCTTTTGGCAAAGGACGTCAAGTTTGTTTTCGATGATGCATGCAAACGGGCATTCAAAACTTTGAAATAATGCCTCACATCTCCTCCTATCATCTGACCACCGAATTGGGAGCTTCCTTTTGAGATTATATATGATGCATGTGACTTTGTCATAGGAGCAATCCTTGGATACGGAGAGGGGTAACTTTTACACGTCATTGCCTACACTTTTTGAACTCTCAATGATGCACAACTAAACTACCATGCAATTGAGAGAGAGCTATTTATTGTTGTGTTTTCTTTAGAAAACTTTTGGTCATATTTATTAGGTACTAAAGTTATTGTTTTTTTGGATCATGCAGCCCTTAGGTACCTTATGTAGAAAAAGGAGACCAAACTAAGGCTTATCCGCTGGATTTTGTTTTTATAAGAGTTTGATCTCAAAATTGGGGACAAGAAAGGTGCCAAAAACCTTACTGCTGAGATCAAACTCTTATAAAAACAAATGCCTCGATGAAAATTTGTTTGCACTGACTTCCTTCTTGTCGCAGCTGTGGTACGTTGATTTGGTTAATTTTCTAGTTGCCCATGAGTTGCCCACAGGTATGACAAAAGCCCAATGTGATAAATTTCACGTTGATTCTAGATTTTACTTTTGGGATAATCCATACTTGTGGAAAATTTGTTCGAATTAGGTGATTAGGTGCTGTGTGCATCAAGATGAGTTTCATTCTATTTTAACTCTCTCACACTTATTCTTGTGGTGGCTAGTTTTGTGTTAAGTGCACAACACACAAGGTACTTGATAATGGATTCTTTTAGCATTCATTGTTCAAAGATGCATTCAAGTTTTGAAAGACATGTGATCGATGCCAAAGGGTAGGAAATATTACTCATAAGAATGAGATGGCGCAAACCTTCTTGTTATTCGCTGAGGTCCTTGATGCTTGGGGCATTGATTTTATAGGTCCTTTTCCTTTATCTAACTAAAATTTATACATCCTTCTTATGGTCGATTATGTATCTAAGTGGGTCGAGGCATTAGCGAAAAAAGATAATAATGCTAAAGTTGTTGTCGATTTTGTGAAATCTAGCATCTTTGACAAGTATGACATTTCCAAAGCGATCATTAGTGACCAAGGAACCCATTTTTGCAATCGATCTTTTGAGGCCCTGTTGAAAAAGTTCTACATAGTCCACCAAACTTCAACTGCCTACCATTCGCAGATGAGTGGTCAAGCAGAGTTATCAAAATGAAAAATCAAGTCTATCCTTGAGAAGACTGTGCAAACTAATCAAAAAGAATGGGATCTTCGATTAGGCGATGCACTGTGGGCTTATCACACTGTATATAAATCACCTCTAGGTATGCCACCTTTTATGATGGTTTATGGAAAGAATTGTCATCTTCCCATGGAACTTGAACATTGCACATTTTAGGCCATTAAAAAGTGTAACTTGGATTATGACAATGCCGGAATTCATCACAAGTTACAACTTTAAGAACTTGAGGAGTTACGGAATGACACAGATGAGAATGCCTGAATTGCGAAGGAAAGGGTAAAAAGATACCATGATTGAATCATTAGAAGCAAGGAATTTTCAGTAGGTCAGAAAGTTCTTCTTTTTCAATCATGTATCAAGCTCTTTACTGTTAAGTTATATTTTCAATGGCATGGTCCTTTCGTTGTTACTAATGTATTTCCACATGGTGCTATTAAGATTTATGGCATAGGTAGCAACTTAAGCTTCAAATTCAATGGCCATAGATTGAAGCCTTTTTAATATGGTTTCAAGGACATTTTGACGGAGAAAATGGCAATGGACATGCTATAGAGAATGATGTGCACATAATGTTGAGCTAACGACTGTAACCAAAAGCACTTAATAGGAGGCAACCCATTAGAGATAAATCATATTTGATTTGTTCTTCGGTTCTTTCTCATTTCAGTTTTTGTTGCTTTTTCTAGGTTTTAGATTCTTTTTTTGTTTTTCAGATTTGGTGTGCATCTTACTTCTTTCATTTACTTTACCATTGAGGACAACGTTGTGTTTACGTTCGGGGGGGACTTTAATTCGTTTCTAGGTTAAAATGGTAGTCTAGGTTCAGATTTATACTGTCTTTTGAGGGGCAAATTGCGGCAAATTCTTGCTTGAACTTGAGAAAATTTTCACTTAGTTATATATTTTGCATTAAATAAACCATAAAATTAAAAAAAGAATTCTCAAAAATTACAAAAATATTTTCTGTTTTTCTTGCATCTTAAGTATTTTTACTTTCTTTCGGATTCCCAATAGTTGAACGAGCTCGAGTATTATGCGTGAGATTTGGTTAATAACGATAAATGCATAAAATTGATGAATGGGTTTTCATGTAAAACTTGAGCTTTCTAGATAGTACAGTGACCTTGAAACTATGTTGTATTGACTTAATAGATGACCTATATGAGCTCTTGTGCCTTCAACATTATTCTTTGTAGTGTACATTCTTCCAACAATATAATTTTCTAGAACTTACTTAATGTCTTGACTTAGCATGCTTGCATGAACATGATAAAGGCATCTAGGTTAAACCCCTTGACCTTAAATAGCCAACCTAAAGTAGGATTTCCATCAGAAAGCCCCTTTAGGCTTTTATCCTTTTCTTTCCATTACACATTATTAACTTAACCTTGTTCTCAATTTTATACTCTATGCCCTATGGACAAAGTTAGTAGAGCATCTATTTCGCAAAGTTGAATATGTGATTTGGTTGATATATGAGGATATTTAGTTAATCCGAATGTTTGGCTATGAACTTAACTCAACATTTTAAAAAAAAAGAAAAAGGTTTCTGTTGTGATATAAGAAAGAAAAAGAAAAGTGTTTCCTAAGTGTTTTGAATTATATACTCTTCTATTGGAAGTTCGAATGCAAAGAAAAGAAGTGGAGTTGTTTGTGTTTAATTTGCAAAATTATGTGCCTGGAAGCATACATGTATATGAGTTCTATGATATTATGTATAGCTCTACTTCCTTTGCTTTAGCTTTCTCTTATTTTTCTTTTACCTCACCTTTAGCCATGGTCCATTACAACCATGTTAAAGACCTTTTTATTTGTGTATAGTATCTGTTCACTTTGATAGTGTTGTCAAGATTGAAAAGCATATAGTAGAATATTACATGTAAATTGAGTTCATTAATTTTATATGTTGATCGTGGTAAACCGAGTTCTAGTTATCATGTTTGAATTGCTTGATATGGTTGGGGATCTTATTTGAATGTTGCATAGTTAAGTATTTTTCTTCGCATTGCATTGTTTTGTTTTTCTGCACTTTGTTTTTCAGATTTTATGTAGTTCTACTTTTTGCTCTTTTTCTTACTTGAGGACAAGCAAGAGCTAAGTATGGTGGAATTTGATGCACTCATATTTTCATATATCTTTGGGACTTAATTTAGAGTCATTTACATTCATTTTACATTGATCTATAGCTTATTTATCATGTCTTAGCATTATTCGGGTTTCGTTGACGTAAAATGCATAAATGAAACAAATAGACTCGAATGACAATATTTTTCAGTTTCTGGTAGACTTGACCTTTAGTCCTTATGGGATTTTTATCTTGAGATTTGTTTCGTCAAAAATTCTGAAATTTCATACTTAAATTCTTGACTTATTGATGGATTTTTAGGGAAAAATTCTAGAATCTTTTGAGCTAGAACTCAGGAGAAAAAAAATTTCCAAAGTTTGCGTCTGATTCTGGACCACCAGAAAGACCTTCTAATGATGTTTCAATCATAACTTTTGACTTAGATGATAGAATTTGGTGATTCAAGTCTCATATTGAAGCTAACTCAAAGAAAAATCTATTGAAAAATTGGAGCTCTTGAATCTTCACTATTTGATTTTTATATGCAGTCGAAATTGACCCTGGTTTATTGTCAAAAAAACACAGTTCAAAGCTAAGAAAATTTTAATCAAATTTCAAAGTACTTGGATGACATGGCACGACTACATTGGTTACTTAAAGATGACTCGATTTCTATCTCACCAAGCCATGCCACTTTGGATTTATGGTTGGGCAGAGGCTGAAGAGTTGTTGCAGCCTCTGTCAATTGATGTGAAGAGGAAGAAATTTTTTTTTAGTTTGCGTCTTAATTAGGTCAACCACATCATGATAAGAATGAGATATATATACGACTTTGGTCTCTAGATCCAAACATCTTTCCTCTGGATTATTCTTCATACTTCCTAGCTGCAATCCTTTTTTTAGTCTTTTCAAAAGGAACACAATTATCTTAGACCATTCGGTGGTAAAAACATTTTACTAGGTATGTGTAACTAAGTTTGTATTTCAATTGTAAGGGGTAATACCCTTAGAACCTATATTAATTCATGAGGAATTAATCTTAATCAATTCTTATGCTCATGATTTACAATCATGTATTTGTATTCCACCACTTTAATGACTGAATTGAACTCGTAAATCTTAAAATTTGGAATTAAGATTTATAAGGGATTTTTGGATGCTAGTCAATTAACTGATGGTAATAGTTGCAAAATTAATTGATTTATAGCTAGGTTGTTGATAATAGTCATCAAACCTACTCTGAGAGAATTTGAACTTTGTCTTAAATTGATGATAGTAGTTGTTGAGGTTTTCAAGGCAAGATCATTAAACCAACTATAGTATCGCTCGTAAGCGACATAGGTGTACTAGTAATTATGAATCATATGATTGTTTACAAAGATTTTTTTCCTTAGTAGCTAAGAAGCATAAAATCAGTAGGTTGGTGATCTTAAGAATATGTAAACACAATGTGCAAACAATCCCTCTATTTTGATGAATGAATTAATTGGTTTTGTTAGTGAAATCCTTTGCAATTGAAGTTTCCATAATTATGTATTTATCGTAATCTTTCAATTTTGGTTTATTCGAATTTTGATTTAACACTCGTTTAATTTTATGTTGTTTAAATTCTGAATTGCTGAGACAACCCCTCCCCCCCAAATCATTTATTTTGTGCATTGGTTCGAGTTCAATTTGGTTGATTTCATTTGGTTTTTGTTTGCATCAAATCTGATTTTGTTTACGTTAGATTATCTTTTGACTTCTGTTTTCTGTAAATTGTTTCTGTTTTGTAGTTTAGTTAGTTGTTGGCATTTGATTCTTAATCATTTAAGTTAGATTGAATTTTAGATATTAAATTTTTGTTTTGTTTATATTTTTGTGTTGGTTTTCATGAAAGAAATTTAGTTGCAAGTTTTATGATAGTCAGCATTCCAATATCATATCTTTGAGGGAACGATCCCTACTCCTATATACTACCTAATATTCATGTAGGGTTAATTTGCAAGGGTAACGATGCCTTGTCACAATCATTTGTGATGTATGTCGATTTAGTTATTTAGCTACATCATGTGACTACTAGTTCTATTAATAACCTAAAGGCCAACAGAATAGTTATTGATTTAAAATTTACAAACATTTATTATTATTATTATTTAAAGCCTAGCTTGTTGCTTTAGCTAGTCGTTTTTATTAAAAAAATACTAGCAAAGCTACATTAGTCAAAAGATATAAAATTTTGAATAAATGTGACAATTTATAGGGTGATAAACTAACACTAAATCCTAATTAACTTACACATTTTAGCTAAAAAATCTAGATCACTAATTTCACGAGCTAATGACTCTTCACAACTTAATAGATTATGTCCAAAATTAAATTGATTTCATTCCATCTAAGCCATCGATACCTTTACACCATTAAGAATATGAAACCTAAACACACTAACATAACAATATGCAAAATTAAAATTCAGAACAAAATATATAACCCTCCCACACTTGAACAACAGATTGTCCTCAATGTGAGGAGGAGACAAACAAACATACAAAAAAGGGAATAAAACATAATATACGGAAAACATAAGAAGAAAATACTGACAAAAATGAAAAGAGAAGGGTTAGAACATGAACTCATCATGGTGACTGAGGTACGGATGGTGTTGAAGATGGAGACCTAATGCTTTTGACACCAAGCTGGGTTCCCTTTATTATAATTGATTTAAAGAGAATAAGAGACATAGTAATCTAACCATTCCACAACATTATAAGCTTATTTTAGAATTTAAAACAAACCTAACTGCAAAAACATATTAAATCTTATTACTAAACATGCTAATTTAGGTGATTAACTTAACCTTGCATCTTTGGAAGCTTAGCTAGGATTAATTATGAGTGGCTTGCTTCCACCCTTTTCATTTAACATCAGTTTTGTAGCCTATAAGTAAGCCACAAATTGCAAAATGATCAGAAAGGACAATAATGATAAAGTTGAAAAAACCAATTAATTTTAGTAATGTCCTTTTCACTAACAAACTATCGATAAAATAAGGAATAACGAAACTCCCTGAACCTTTTATTAAGTCTAGTAGTTTGTTTAGTAAAAGGGTGAGTTGTTTTTGTTCTTCCTTAGTCACTCCCTTTTCTTCTTCTTCTTTTGCTTCATGAATAGAGACTTTTATAGCTTCTTCAAACTCAATGTCTGTTGTCTGTTGTTCTTCTTCCTTATGCTCTTTTGAAGATTCATCATCATCAACTCTTATGATGTGTATTATTAGTGGGTAAGGCAGAGGAGGAACATAGTGAGCGTCTTTATTATTTTATTCATCTTTTTTCTGTTTCTCTTAGTCTTCTATAGAGTGGGATTCAGTTTATCTATCTATTGGTTCTCTTAGCTCTTTCCCCCTCCTAAGTGTGATAGCTCTAATTTGCTCTCTTGCATATACTTACGTGTTACTTGAAATACTTCCCACACCTTTTGTAGATAACACATTGGCAAACTGTTCCACTTAAACCTCCAAGCTGAGAATGTAAGAGGCATGAGTCATTGTTACTTATTTAATTTGCTCTTCTAACCTCTTCTAGGCCTCATCTATACTTATGAGCTTGTTCATGATCCTATCCAGATTGGAATCATAGTCATTGTGTTTATCCCATTGATATTATTCGCTTAAGGTTACACATGCTAAGTTTTACTATTTATAACCTTGGTAACTACTGCAAGCGTACGGGTCATTGGTGTAGTACCTATGGTGTCGATCCCACGAGGAAAGGAACTAGTCCTAAAATCTAAAAGCAGCTAAGTTTGCAATACCTAATTAAACAACTACTGTAGAAATTAAAATTAATTGATAATCAAATATGAGAAATTAAAGTGCCAAACAGTCATAAAATAGCTAACTCACGCAAATAATCTGAAAATCAACCTAGAAATGACTAAGTGAGGGAAAAGGGGATTGAATTTGAAACTAAAGAAAATCTACCCAATTATGTAGTTTTTGATTTAATAGTTCTAGATGGTCCTAGGGTGAATTAATCTCTCTCGAGTTATAATTCTACCCTAATTGATAATCCCTAATTTAAATTATGGAATCCTAATCACTCGATTTATGATGACCTAAAACCTAAATTAGCTCTATGTTATCTATTAACCGACTAGGAATTTATACTCTCTCGTTACATAGCTCAACCGATTTGACTCAACTCTTTACTTATCGATTTACCTAACTCTCGTTAGCCTAAATCGATGATTTTTTCTCCACTCACCCTCTCAGTTTGTTGCCGAGTTATGAAGAATCGAAATTGAATCATAATTAAAGTGAATAGAACACAATCAAATAAACTTTATTAATTTTAAGAACAAAACCCCAATTGTGAGTTTAGAGAAAGGATTAAAACATAACGACAAAATTTCCCAATCAATATCCAAATCTCATACATCAATGCCATCAAAATGAAAATAGAAAAATACTATCGGAATGGATCTTGGAGGTTGTAACTATGGGAAACTATCTGTTCTAGGAAGTACGTCATGTCAAATGTATTTTCGTGCCTCTTTTCCTTTGTCTCCTTACTAAATCGCTTCATCTCTCTCTAGGTCTGTCTCAAACTTTTACAGAATCTCACTATTTTTGCACAACTCTTTCGCTCTCGAAAAACTCATAGTTGTTATCTTATAATGTTCTATTTATTTTTTGTTAAACCCAAGTCAAACTCGAGGTCAAAATGGTCCAAAAAATCATTCAAAAATTGAGTTTTCGTGTCAGCCTGATGCAGGGTATGATGGTGGCCATACATGGCCAATGCTTTAACCTTTCTGTCACAATCGTGGCCTTAAGTGCACGATCATGGCTTGACTTGACGCTCTGTCACGATTGTGGAAGAAAGTGCATGATCATGGCCTATCTACTAATGGTTTTTTCTTTTTTATCATGATCGTGGCCAATGTGCATGATCATGGCCTATTATTTTTGGTCCAAAACTCTTCAAATCTTCACCGTTCTTCCCTATTTACCCTGCAACACTAACACACACATTAAGGTACCTAAAACATATACAATTACGCTCAAAGATTTAAACTAACACATAAAAACACAAAAACTAACATGTTTAAACATATAAACACACATTTAACACTAAATTTAATATTAAGTACTTAACAAATTACACCTTAAAAAATCATGCAAAACATAAGTATCAGATATCCATATGACCTTTGATTTCTAAATCTATTCTCAGTATTGTTAGACCAATGAAAATTTAGCTAGTTATGCCAACCTGACTGACATGTGCTGGAATAAGGATTGCTATCTCCCTAATCAACTTGTGCTCCATTAAAGTTGAATTGTTCCATATTGTTGTTTTCCCATAAGAAGCAATCAACTACGATATAGCTCTCTTGTCTACATGACTCGTATTCGTGCTGCATTATTATGGCTAGAGACGAAGAGATAGCTTTTAGGCTATTCAATTGCTTGGTTAGGTTGTCGATCCCAACCTGTAATGCTGTCATTGAATTTATGATAATTATTCCTCTTAGGTCCCAAAAGGTTTATTACTTTCTACTTCATTTTGGTGTCCAAAGATAACTAGCCTATGCTATGTCTTCTAATAGATTGTGTGCTACTTTAAATATTTTCCTCATGAGTGATCCTCCAGTAGTTGCATCTATAGTGCTCCTTATGGGTGGATTATCTGTAATGTAGAAGGTTTATAGTAGGAATTCATTGGGTATGTTATGATGACAACAACTCCTTTGTAACTCTTTATACAGCTTCCATGTTTCATATAAAGACTCCACGTCATTTTACTAGAAATTGATAATTTCCTTTATTAGTCTTGTTATGATGCACCAGGGCTTGGCTCGATCCCTAAGTGTAAAAGGAAAAAGCCTCATCCTAACAGCATCCTTTGACATCTAATGGTATTGAAAGGTATCACATATTTCAATGAAATTTACTATATGTACATTAGGATCTTCATTCATTAGTCTATAGAATTGCATATTTTGTTGAAGCATGCTTAGGAGGTCTGGTTTAATTTCAAAAGAGGCTGCTTGTAGGATTGACCTAACTACTCCGTGGTCAGTCACATTAAACCCTAGTCTTAAAAAATCCATACGGATTCTTTGTTGATGTCTTTGGTTCGCTCCGTGATCCAAATTTTGCTGAAATTCCTTAACCGTTGCTTTTGTGATTTCTTTTTCTTCTTCGTGCAAGCTTTCCTAATTATTCATTTTAATTAAGTTACATCTAGTTCTAATGTTTCAACTGCACAACTAAAACTTCTTGTAACTCTTGTGTTTAAGCAAAAGCACTGATTCAAAAATAGAAAGAGAGAGCAGAAACTAAAAAACTAACTAAATGTCTTAGACTAATGAACTAAGCTAATCACCTCCCCAACAACCACACTGAAAACTTGATTAAGGTTTGATTATATGTAAGTTTTAATTATTAACCCTCAATAATCCACAAGTGCACAGTTCATTAATGCAGTACTAAATAATAGAAATTAATCACCTCGATCCCACGAGAAGGGAATTAATCTAATCCTAAAATCTAAGACTATAATAAATAACAAAAATTTAAGATGTCATAAAACTAATACGAGAATTTAATACAATCAATAAGATTAATTATCAAACATAAAAATATTAATTATTAATCAATTTGTAACAAACTTAGGACTTAACCGAATGAAATTACCAATTGAGAGAAAAGGAATTTTACCTGTCCTTAATGCTAACCTAACTGATTATAAATTATTGGATTGTTGGCTCTACACTATCCTAAGATGATTACTCTCCCTCAAGTTATAACCATTAACAAAATAACAAACCCTAATCAAATTATAGAAGTTGCTATCTCTCAATTGAATACCTATCCAAAAATCTAATTATTTTTTAAGTTCTCTAATAAACAATTGATAACTTATACGTGATCTCTCTCCGCATAAATTAACAATCTACTTTAATTTTTGTTTCTATTAAATCACCTAACTCTCATTAGTCTAATTTAACAATTTTCATTTGATTCACCCTCTCAGTTTACTGCCAAATTATACAATAATAGAATTAAACCACAATAATATCCATTAAACACATAAAAATCAGATTCCCATTAATTGAAGAATAAAATTCTGAAGGTGAGTTTAGAACATCCTCAACATTCTAGATCATATCATCAACTGCTCAATCCAATTCTATGCAATAATAAAACTAAAAAGGATAGGAAATTAGAGGTAACAATGATAGGAAATTCCTGATCCAGGAATTACTTCAAGTCAGACTCTTCTCCTCTTCTATCTATTGATGATTTCTCTTTAGGGTTTCTCAAGGTGGTTGATGTATAAGTTCCCTTTTCACTGCCTTTTTGTTCTTTTTATATCCTCTTGTGTTTTGGGTAACCCTAGGGGTTTTTAGGGTCTGAAAGGTCCAAAAATCTCACAAAATTTGACATTCGTGAGTGTCTGCATGTCTACCAAATGCAGGCTACAACCATAGCCTTGTAGGTCACGATCATAGGCCATTCCCTAGGCATTTGTCATACTCGTGGCATGTAGGCCATGATTGTGGGAAAAATATAGAGCTTTTTTCACAATCGTGTCCTCAAAATGCCACGATCGTGGGCATTATTTTCGCCTAAGTGTCTTCAAAACTCCTCCGTTCTTCAATGTTGACCTTAAAACACTAGCAAACATATTAAGGTACCTCAAAACCATAATATTTAAGCTCAAAGACTTGTACTAATCCAAAAAAAAATTTAAAGCATAAATAATTACCAACTAACACAATTCTTACTTAAACACATACTAAATGATTGAATTAACGGCTAAACACATATCAAACTATGCCCTTAAACATAATGCAATTTACACTTATCAATAGCCGAACCTCCCTATGTATAGGAGAGGTTTAATCAAAAATTAAGGAAAATAAATTATCTTAAACCTATAATTACTTAATTTACTACGAAAATACCTTTTAGGAAATAAGATCTACTAGGAAACTAACTTTGAGTTGATGATCTCGAACTCTTATGTCGAACACTAAAATCATTAACCCTAACTTAAGATGCCATGTCACTAGCCCCTTGATCCATATCATTCCCCCTTCTTTAAAAAGATTCATCCTTGAATCCAATAGATCTTTGTCATGGAGTTCATTAACTTGATGTTGTAGCTCTTTTGTCTCCTGATGGTCAGCTCGGCATATTGGTCAGTTAGGAATGCTCAAACCAGGTAGGAAATTAATTTGGTGCTCAATTCCTCGAAGGGGTGGAAGTCCTTTTAGAATCTCCTTAGGGAATATTTCCTCGTAATCATGCAAAATATTTTAAGCCTCAACGGGTAAATCACTAGGTAGTTCATTAGCGACAAAGCGATTTTCTTTGCATATCATAAGGAAAAAAGGTGTATGAGTAGAAATAACCCTATCTAAATCTCTCACACTAACATAAAAGTTGCTTGTTTCGCACTAACTTTTGTTATTTCACTCTTTCGCTCAACTAGCTCTTCCTCTTCTTCTCTTCTCTCACTTAAAATTTACAGCTCACCTTGTCTTTTCTCTATCTCTCTTCTCGCAATTTGATTTGTGCTCCTACATCCTCTCTAGGGGAAAGGGGTTTGAAAGTACATGTCCTACCATCCATTACAAAAGAGTACTTGTTAGTATATCCATGGGTTTGAAAGTACATGTCCTACCATCCATTACAAAAGAGTACTTGTTAGTATATCCATCTTTATTCATGCACCTATCAGACTCCCAGGGACAGCCTAGCAATTTGTGACATGCACTCATAGGTATATCACAAAGCACCTTATCTTGATACTTCCCAATAGACAAATGAATAAGTGCTTAGTGTTTTATCTTTATCCCACCTCTATCATCTAACCATTGCAACTTGTATGGATGAGGATGTCGCATAGTTGGTAGTGATAACCTAAAAATAAAATGCTCATGAACATAGTTAGTAAAACTACCTTTCTTAATAATCACTAGGTATACCTTAATCTTAAGTAAACATCTCATATTATAGATGTTAGTACATTGCTCGTCACTTGGCTTAGGTGAGAATTTTGTATTCAAGGTTTGGACTACCACCAATGCTTCATCAGACCCTTTAACCTTAAATTCTTTAACAAAATCGTCCTCCAGAATACATCCTTCCTTGTACTTTCAAAAGGTGTACATGTTATTGGAGGACGGTACTAATGTAAGTACCATCCTCCAACAACATATACACTTTTTGGTTAACACATTGTGATGCTATATGACCCTTACCTAGACACTTAAAGCATGTGACATGTTTTAGCTGGTTTTGGTTTTGGACTAAGTTTAAAGAACTAACCTTAGACTCAGAACACTCGAGTTGGGTAGGTTTCTCTTAGCCCTATTGTTTCCTAATTTTTTTCTACCAATTTACATTATTAGGTTGAGTCTTTACATTAAAAGAAGAAGTAGAAGCATTTTGCATATGTCTCTCAGCGCTCATGTCTTTCTCTAACAAATTATCCACATCAATGTACTTTTGCATCTTAACTCTTGAACGAATTGGTTGATTTAACCCTCCAGGAAAATGGGCTAAAAAAGTAGATTCATCATCTTTAGTTTGAGTTTTGATTTTTTAATGCCTCCAACTCTTGAAAGTATTCTACTATAGTTCCGTGGTCATAATTCAATTCATGTGCCCTATTATACAATTTATGAAAATAAGCATTTAGAGCATACTTCTTCCTTATTATGCCAATTAGTGTATGCCAAGATAAAATAGAGGGTTCCTTATTCCCTCTATCTTCATGCACAATGTTACTCCTCTAAATAGCGGTATAATTTTGGAATTCATTAATAGCTAGCTTAACTTTCTTTTCTTTAGAAAAAGTATACACATCAAAAATCCTTTCTAGTTTGAATTCCCATTCTAATTAAGCTTCAGGATCAAATTTTCCATGAAATTCATGAATTTTCAACTTAATAGATCCCAAATTACCATAAAGCTTTGTACTTTGTCCATAATTATGATTGAAAGCTTCGATTTCTTCCCTAGTTTCTTCTTAATAATGATCGTTTATAAAAGCTTTCGTTGCACTCATATTTTTTATGGACTCCTTAATGTTTGCATTCTTAGTTCCCAACTCTGTCATTTGTTTTAGCGATGCCATCAACAAGTGATTACTGTTAGGTTGCACAATGTCCATTTTGGCGTGAGCTAAGTTAACCTTAAGTTCAGCCTATCTCTTCCTTATTGCTTTTTTAGATATGATACCTATTAAAAAAAATCTCACACCCACTTTTGGTTATTTTCTAACCACCTCCCTTGTGTATAACCTCAACCTACTCTCACGCAAGTGTTTCACTCTTCAACATGCCTTTACAATCGAATGTAAATAAAAACTCAGCCTTTTACCACTTCTTCCTTATTATCTTCTTGAGTGCAATGAATAATAAATGTTAATTCTCACGCAAAATAGCACAAAGAAAATAGGTTAGGAGGTCAAAGAACAATAATGGCTCAAGTATAATTTGCAACAATAGTCTAGAACAAGAAAATAGATTATATAATATATCACAAATTGGCATAATTTCAAGTAGGTGTATTTTGGTAGCTTTTTAGAGTAAAAATATGCAATATAAGTGTTAATCAAAAGATCTCGTCAAGTAATATCAACTTGATGTATTGCACATTCTCAAATTCCTTATGGCTAGAAAGATATGACAATTTTAAACTATGGACCAAAAAAGGAAACAATTCCTAATGCAAATTGCATTGACAAAGTAGTTAATTTCGGTAATGTTAACCTTCCTACCAATGTGGAAACAATAGAAATAGGTAGTTAAGACTTCTTTCCTCACAAGTAAAGCACCTTCCAAATCAACAATTCCTTTCATAATTAGGAAACTTAGTTTCCATAAACAACAATTTTACAAAAATAAACTTTCTAAGAACACAATTTTTTTGTTTTCTCTTTTCTTCTTCTTCTTTTTTTTTGGCCTTTTTGCTTATGTTAAACTTAAAGGTGGCCAAAGCTATATAAATAAAATTGCCATGAAATTAAATTTGGACAGAAAATTGGAAATACCTAAAGAATAAATTCTTGACATAAAAGAAATCAACCAAGAAATGATTCAAGATTGATTAGGAACTCTAAGAATGTAAATTCAAGAAGCACGAAGTTATTCCCATAACATGAATCAAGATGACATACGCTCTGATACCAAATTGATATGAATTATGGAGGATAGAAAAAAGCTTACCCAAGACTTTTCTTGCTTTACCACTTGATCTTCAACTAAGAAGAAGATTTAAAGAAGAAAAGAATAAAGTTTGTTTTAGAGATTTGTAAACCAACCGTTAAGATTTTTTATAACCCAATTCAAGCAAATTATGAATTGAACAACACAAGATTGAAAGAAGAATAACAAATGCAGATGTCAGTAATTGATGAAAAAAATTCAACTAGATAAGTCAAATACAAAGCACGAAAATCATGCAATGCATTCTAATAGAGTTCCTTTAAAAAAAGTTAGTCACATTTGGTTTCCATCCTTATGCAAACACCCTCCTAAAAAGGAAACCAAACACCCTCCTAAGAAATCAAACTTTGATTCCCTTTTAGAAAATTTCTTTACCAACCAAGCAAAAGTAAATGAAAAGCTCAACTCTAAAGTGCACTTTGTTATCCGGAAAAAGGTGGATTGTTCAAAGCAGGCTCAATGGACAACGGGGATGGAATAGCTGTTGGGTGGTTAGGACATCCTACTCATAGTAAGATGCTAATGTCTTAAATAGCTCAGGATGCCAATTCCACTATTAGATCATGCGATTAATTGTGTAACAAATATAAGAATGCTAAGGAGCATTATAATGCTGTGAAGTTGAGTGACAATGAATAGATTGAGTGCTCTATTTTGTAAAAGATTGAACAGAAGCGAGACAAGGGAAAGAGGACACCTGATAGAGACGAGAATAAGTTTGAGAACGAATAACATAAAAAGGAAGATCCTAAATACATTCCCCCTACACCTTATAATTTTCTATTCCATTCCTTAAAGAATGGTAAAGGAAAAATTAGGTAAGGAGATTATGAATAGGGGAGGTTATGTGAACCTTGGAGCAAAATAGCTTGTTGGCATACATTTTGTGGGAAAAAAATGTTGGCAAGATAATTGGGCACCTTTGGTGTGAAAACATCCTATTGGAATAACTTTGGTGGGCAAAGCAATCCGTTGACACGGTCACTGAGGACTTTTGATAGGCAAAGCAGCACATTGGCATAGTCATTGAGTAACTTTGGTGAGAAAATAGTCGGTTGGAGTACCTTTACTAGGCAAGACAACCTATTGGCAAGGATGCTCAGTACTTTCAATGCAAAAATAGTCATTTGGCACACACTTCGATAGAAAAAATAGCTCATTGACATGGTAACTAGGCATATTAGGTGAGAAAATAGCCCATTGGCACATCTTCGCAGGAAAAATAGTCCCTTGGCATGGTCACAGGGCACTTTGGATGTGAAAAACAACAAGTTGGTAAGGTCACTAAGCAGTTTCGGTGAGCAAACAAGTCCTTGGCACACCTTTGATGGGTAAAACAATCGATTGGCACACATTTGGTGGGAAAAACAACCTCTTGGCACAATTGCTAGGCATATTTGGTAGGAAATAGCCTGTTGGCACATTTGCTGGGCATTTTTGGTAGGATAAACAGTCTTTTGGCAACTCTGGTGAGAAAATAACCCATTGGCACATCTTCTATAGGCAAAATAGAGTGTTGACATGATTGTTGGGCACCTTCAGTAGGTAAAACAGCTCGTCGGTACATTCAATGGCCATTGTTGGTGGATGTTGCCATCCCTTTCATAGGATACAGCTTGTTGGCATGGTCGTTGGGCACTTTTGGTAGGAAAAGTAGCTCACTATCACAATCGTTCGGAACCTTCAGTGAAAAAACAGATCGTTGGCACACCTTTGGTGGGCAAAATAGTCGTTTGACACACATTTGGTGGGAAAAACAGGTCCTTGGCACATGATCTGTGGGTTAAATAGCCTGTCAACACACATAGTGGCAAAACAGCCCGTTGGCATGATCATTGGCCGCCTTAGGTTAAAAATAGGTCATTGGCCACACAATTAAAAACAGCCCGTTATTTGGTGGGGAAAACAACCCATTGACGTACCTTTAATGGAAAAAATAGGACATTGGCATGATCGTTGGGCACGTTTGGTGAGAAAAACAACCTATTGGCAAGGTCATTGGTTCACCATGTTGAGATAATAGCTCATTAGTGCATCTTTGATGGGGAAAACAACTTGTTGGCATTGTCGTTGGGCACCTTTGGTAAGAAAACAACATTCGGAACATCTTCAATGGGAAAAACAACGCATTGGCACAATCATTAGGTAACTTTGATGGGAAAACATCCTGTTAGCGCACCTTTAGTGGGAAGAATAGCCCTTTGGCACAATCCCTTAGAACCTTTAGGGCGATTGCTGGGTACTTTTAGTGGGAAAAATAGCACGTTGGTGTGATTGCTAGCCATCTATGGTGAGAAAATAACTCATTGGCACACCTTTGGTGGGCAAAATAGCCCGTCAACATGCATTCGGTGGGAGAAACAACTCATTGCCCATTAGCATGATCGCTTGGCACCTTCGATGAGAAAACAGTCTGTTGGCTAGACAATCAAAGAGGAAAACAACACATTGGCACACTTTTGCTGGGAAAAAAGCTAGTTCGCATAGTTACTGGGGTTAACTCACATTTGGTGGGAGAAACAACCTATTGGCACGGTTGCTAGGTACTTTCAGTGACAAAACAACATGTTGGCCACACAATCAACGGGGAAAACACCACATTGGCACACCGATGGCTGAAAAAATAGCTAGTTGGCAGAGTTATTAGGTGACTTCAGTGAAAAAACAGCCCGTTGGCTTATATTTGGTGGGAAAAACAGCCCATTGACATATCTTTGGTGGGAAAAACAGCCCTAGGCACCTTTGGTGACAAAAAGGTTTATTGGTACAAATTCAGTTGCAAAATAGTCCATTGGCATAATCACTGGGCCACTTTCGTGAGATAATAACTTGTTAGCACACCTTTGTTGGCATTGTCAGTGGGTCCTTCAGTGATAAAACAACCTATTGGAACATCTTCGATGGGAAAACAACTCAATGGCACGATCACTGTGTAGATTTAGTAAGAAAACATCCGATTGGCACTCCCTTGGTAGGAAAAATAGCTTATTGGCACTGTCATTGAGCACCTTTCGTGAGAAAATAATCTATTGGCACACCTTCATTTGGCAAGATAACCTATTGGCAAAGTTGTTGAGCACTTTTGGTAAGAAAATAGCCCATTAACACACCCTTAATGGGAAAACATCCCATTGGCACACCTTCGGTGGCCAAGACAACTTGTTATCATGGTGTTTAGGCACTTTTGGTGAGAAAATAACCTATTGACATGATCGCTAAGCACTTTTGATGAGAAAACAACCCAGTGGCACACCTTTTATGGGAAGAACAATAGATTGGCGTAGTTGCTGGTCAACTTTGGTGAGAAAACAGCCAGTTGGCAAACCTTTACTGGGGAAAACAACCCGTTGCCATGGTCACTGGCACTTTCGATGAGAAAACAACCCATTGGCACACATTCGATGAGAATAAAAGCCTATTAGCAAACCTTTAATAGGAAATAAAGATCATTGGCATGGTCATTAGAGAAAACAACCCTTTGACACAACTTATGTGGGAAAAATAGTCAGTTGGCAGTATCACTAGGCACCATCAGTGAGAAAACAGCCTGTCACCTCATATTCAATAAGTAAAATAGTCAGTCAACTCACGTTCCATAGGTAAAACAACCAGTTGGCATACCTTTGGTGGGAAAAATTACATGTTAGCATGGTCTTTAGGAAACTTTTGTGAGAAAACAACTTATTGGCAGAACTTCATTAGGAAAAATAGCCCGTTGTAAAGATCAGTGGGCCACTTTGGTCAGAAAATAACCCATTTGTAGACCTTCGATGGAAAACAATCTATTGCCATAATTGTTGGGCAACTTCGATGAGGGAACAGCCTCTTTGCACAGGTTTAGTGGGAAAGACAACTTGCAAGCACCATATCAATGGGGAAAACAACACCTTGGCACAGTTGATGGGCACCTTTGGTGCAAAAGAATCCATTGGCACCCCTTTGGTAGGCAAAATAACCTGTCGCCATAGATTCGGTGGAAAAATCGACACATAGGCCCGATCATTGGGCAACTTCAGTGAGAAAACAACCCCTTAGCATGATCACTCGACAACTTTTATAAGGACCATTGGCATATTTACTCGGCACTTTTGGTGGGAAAAAGAGTCAGTTGGCTTACGTTCAGTAGGAAAAACTTCCTTTGGCACAACCGCTAGTCATCTTTAGTGAGAAAACAGCTTGTTGGTACACCTTTGATAGGTAAAACAGCCTATTGACATGGTCATTGGGCACCAAGAGTTGGAAAAATAGCCCATTGGCAACCCTTTAGTGGGAAAACATAATGTTGACATGGTTGTGGGGGACTTTTGGTGAGAAAATAGTCGGTTGGTGCCCCTTTGGTGTGAAAAATAGCTCATTGGCATGGTTTTAGGGAGACTTCGGTGAGAAAAAAACCTGTTGGGCCAGTCGCTGTGCACTTTCAATGGGAAAATAGCACGTTAGCATGGTCACTGAGCTCCTTTGGTGAGGAAAAAAAACTTGTTGGAGGCAAACTAGACTGTTGCCACACATTCGGTATGAAAAAGTCCCTTTGTCACACATTTAATTAGAAAAATAACATGATGGCACCATAACTGGGCAGCTTTAGTAGGAACAACAACTCGTTGGTACATTTGCTAGGAAATTTCAGTGGGAAAACAATTCGTTGGCATACATTCGATGGGAAAAACTTCCCTTTGGCACAGTCTCTAGGCACCTTTAGTGAGAAAATAGGTCTTTGGTGCACATTTGATTGGCAAAACAACCCATTCGCATAGTTGTTGCCCACTATGAGTGGGGAAAGCAACCCGTTGGCACCACTTTATTAGGAAAAACAACATGTTGGCATGTGATCGCGACTTTGTCGATTCGACCTTATGATCGATCCTTGGGAACTGGTCAAAAATAATAATTCCAAAGATTGCAATACAAGATGCAACCTCGGGTCGTCTCACTTAACTGGAACCTAGTGAAAAAGGTCTAAGCTAGCCTAATTACCAAAAATTGCAACCAAAGTTGATAAAACGGGGGTTTGGGTCATTGAAAGAACCGGTAAAAGTAATTAAAATTGGAGAAAAAGTATAAAAGAATATTTTTGGATTTTTGGGAAT
>JAOSBO010192722.1:0-20310 GCA_027563915.1 Erythroxylum rotundifolium | reverse complement strand
CAGCCGTTGATGAAATGGACGGTTGGATTTTATTTCTTCGTCGTCACCCATCTTCACGCTTAGTATATATAGTTAATAGTTAATAATAAATTAGATGGCTAGGGTCTTAAGGGCACAACAGGGCACAGCAATTCGCGTAGCAGCTGATCTGCTCCCTCACATTCCTATCAGGAAACGTAAACGTCCTTCGCTGACTTTTCTGACTTTTCCGACAAGCCACGGGCCTGGTCGGCCTGTCCTTTATTTTTAAAATAAATAACTTTTAAAATGATATTATTTTTGGTAAAATAATGTCGTTTCAGAAATATCCACGAGCTAACCATGTTCTCAGGACAGGCCAACTTTGACATTCCTATTGTAAGCTTCTTCATATAGAAAGTAACCCCCTCACTCTTCCACTCCATTTGGCATCCACCAGAATCTCCTCCTCTGCATGAATGCTCCAAATGTGAACAGACTAATATGGCATGTTGGATGGGAAACGCTCATGCCCTACTTCTACGAACCTCCGAATACAACTTACTTAAAATTTGTTGTTTAAATTTTGGATCTAACTTATTTAAAAAAAATTAATTTTGTAAAATATTTTATTTAACATAAGCGATTTATAAATTATTACGTATAATATAAAAAATATTATGATGCAATTATATCAACAAACAATATTTTAAATGATGCAAAAACTAGTTATCATTTGCTAGGCTGATGTTTGGACCCATTTGAAACTTGGAGCTGCCCGTTGTCATACGTAGCCTAAGGCTCTAAAGTGAAATTTGGAATTTTACCATTTAGGATTTATTTGTGGTAGACTCTAAGTTTTTTTCAGAATAATGAATTAAAAATACTAATTTTTAATTTCTTAGTTTAGTAGTTAAATTTTTAAAACGAGACAATTCATGACAAACAGTTTATATTAATATCTTATTGATGTAACTTAAGTTAACTTTTGAAAATTAAATGGATTATGTAACTTTTCATCTTTGTTTGCATAATTTTTATCTCTTTATAACAAAATATTTATAAATTATATATTCAAAATATAATCACTTGTCCTACAATAAAAAACTATAAAGAAAAAAGTGTTATATCCACCCTCTAATTGTTATTCTGTCAGTTATAATAATAAAATATTAACGGAGATAATCTCTTGAATTTGATTGTTTTACTTTTTTGAAACTTAAATATCCAATTAAAAAGTTTTAAAAGATAGGCAATGAAATAAAAATATAAATAATTTGGAAAGTTTAATTTATTATTTCATTTCCTTAACATATATATTCACCAATCTTTAATATAAGAAAAATAGCTTCAAAGTATTTGGCTTGGCAATTAAATATCTTCACTTCACAACTTCAAATTTTGTAAATATAATAAATAGAAAGTATTTACCAATACTTTTAAGATTTAATATATATTTTTTGACTAAACAGAAATAATAAAAATTTTCAAGTGGACTCAAATTGCAAAATATCTTCTTACTCTAGAAATAAATCAATAAGAATCTATTTTTTTACTGTAAGGCCCCAACATATATCCTAGAAGTATTATAGCATGTCTATGGTGTATTAAGAAGTGAACATAAAGAATTAAGTGAATTTAAACATAGTAACATAATGATACTTAACGTAAAAGACGTGGGTGAACTAGTTATTCATTCGTTTCGGCATGGAAATACATATTTAGACGTGAAATATGGATGATAATGAAATTAATTAATGAGATTATATGCCAATGTGAGAACTAAAAGAAGAAAAAGGACCAAATATGCAATTTTCCTAAAGTCAACGCATAGACCAATTGAATTAAAGCATATGTGACTAATTGGATCAAAACATGTGTGCCCAGTAGGATTGAAGCATGCGTGTCATGAAATGGGCATGTAAGAGAGGAGAAAGGGACATGCATTTAGGGTTTTGAATGCTAAAATTTCCTCTTCTCATTTTCTCTCTATTTCATCTTCTTCATTGCACCATTTTGCATATAAGGAATCAAGCTAATCCGAAGTGGAAATTAAGGTAAAAGTTAGTGGTTTTTTTCTTCATCTTAATCTTTTCTTGTTTTTCTCACGAAGAGCTGGAATTATAAGGTTGTAATTGGGATTAAGATATGTATTTATGGTGTTTCTAGTTGGTGAATCAAGCAAAGCTAAAGGAGAAGAGAAGGAAAAGTATCAGAAGAGCTAGTTGCCCAATTTCAAGGTTTGGGACTACCCTTAGTTTAATTTCTATTTGTGTATTTTTTAATTGGTAAAAATATTCACTTGGACATGCAATGGTTGTTGGAATGGTGTCTTGGTGTTACTTTTGTGTTATTTTGCATGGCATTGGTTGAATATGACAAGAAAGCAACGTGTAGTAGAATTTTGTCTCAGGTACGTTTGAACCATTTCTATTATTTTGGCCCTAAATTAGCCTACATACCTTTAAATTGGATGATTTAAATTGGAGATCAAACTTAAGACATAGCAATAAAAATATCTAGAAGAGACCCTGACCTAATTCTGACTAAATAATATTGGAATTTGAGATTGAAAATGGTGAGTTGATGTTGCCCTCTGTTGTGGAGCACCTTGTGATGTTTGGCTCATATCTCGCGATATAAAAGCCCAAATTGCTTGATTTTTGACGCTATGAAAACTAGAGACATAGGGAAATAAATATATAAAAGATGTCAAAACCTAATGAAAATTTTGGAATAATTGGAGCTATGAATTTTAGGCAGGGGACACGATGTGAAGGAAATTGCACCATTTTAAGTTTGTTTTCGTTTCCAACTTTTACCGAATCATATCCGAACCTATTCGAATGTTTGTGAAACTTTGAAAAACTTAGAAATAAATGAAATATGACTCACCATATATGAATTTGGTAATTAAACATTGAAATTTAAGATTGGTCATAATGTATGCTAAATGAAATTTTCATGTATATAGATGATTTATATGCATATTTATTGCTTATATGTGTATATTATGATTATACATGTGTGATTTTGATGCCCTTATAATGGTGGCAAGTTATAACTTGCATGTATGAACTCAAATGCATATCTTTTGATTTCAAATGAATATTATATTATTTATCAGTATATTAATTATGAAATTGGCAAATGATTAAAAGAAAATGTTATAGCGTTTGCTTCATTGTCTTGGTGATGGATAGATAGGCATATCTATAAGGTTACAATGCAGTTACGATAGTTTGACACCAATGATATCTTCCACACCCATGGGAATGTGCAATCATAACATAGAAAGTAAAATTAAATAAAAAATAAGAAATACAATATGACAACATGAATACTTGGTATTGATGAGCATTTGTATCGACTGTATTCATGAATTATAATGATAAGCAGTTATATAGATAATTTGTATTAATGAGCGTTAAATATCAATATTTGGCTTATAAATTTGAATTTACGACATATGAATAATGCATTGAAGCATTTTTGCATTATGTACCTTGATTATTTATGCCATCAGTATTTATACATTTTGTTATATTTATGAATGTGTATGCTTGGCTCAAACTAAGTGTTTCTCCACTAAGTTTTCAAGCTTAACATGAGTGTTAACCTGTTTAGGTCCAAGTAATATGAGTGAGGTACAAAGAAGAGTAGTCCAGTTTTCTCTTTGTTAATAAGATACTTAAGATTTCCTTAAAAGAGTTTAAGGTGATCATTAAAGTATATAAGGATTTATCATCTAATTTGAGAACAAGATAAGATCATTAGTTTTAAAAAAGTTATATAGTTTCAGTTTCTTGCACTTGGAATAAAACTTGAAATTATTCCCTGAAGAGCCTTATGAGTACCTCCGTAATAAAAGTCAGGAGATCATGGTGATAAGGTTTGATTCAACTAGTTCCTTTAATAATATTAGAGGGTTCCCCCTTATCAAGAACATTATATGATATAGTTGAGATGCATTGATCTATCCATGCAATAGACAACGTAGGAAAACCGAAATCTTATAATGTGTTTAAAAGAAATTTACAACCAATAGTTCCAAAGCCTTTTGAAAATATATTTTAAGGACACAATCCTTGCTTAAATACTTCTTATTATAACCCTTAAGGAGATCCTAATCAATTAAAATGTTATCCCCAATTGATCTAACCTTTGTGAATTATTTCCTCCTTTAATCATTAACTCAATACATCCTTTAAGAAAGTTTATTCTTTTTTCAACAAGAATTAATGCCTCCCTTAATCATTAACTCAATACAAAAGAAATTATACAATAAAAAAATAACACAAACCATAACTTTGTTTTATGTTTCTCAGCCAAGTTAAAAATTATGGTTCAATTGCACTAACTTTCTTTTAAAAGATTTTGTGATTAATTATCACATTTAATACTCATCATTCATTATCATCTCGATTAGCTGAATTTCACCTGGTTAGCTAAATTTTTCTAAAACTCTATTTTTTAAAAAACTTAGCCATCTCATAGTTAACTTTCCAAGCAAACTTCTTAATTGTTTCAAACATACAAAATATTTATTTTACAAGTTTGAAAAAAATAGAATATTTTAATAGACATTTAAATTTAAATTTAAGTATTTAATTTTCTACCAATATTAAAGAATTTTGAAAAAGAAATATTGGCTTTCATGTTTAAGAATCCTCGTTTGCTTCAATAACTTGATCTTTAAGGATTCAATTTAGAGATATTTTTAGTTTCTTATGTAATTATATTGTTGCTTTGCTTAAGTGACTTTAATCATAATTTTATAAAATAATATTAATAAAAATTATTTCCTTTAATATGAAGAATTCAATTACATAATAGTATAGTATTTTATTATATCAAATTCAAAGATTAGAAACTTGGTCGGTTAAAAAACTTTTGCTTTTTTTAGGATAACAAAAATATATAATATTTAAATAATAAAAATAATGGTATCTTTATCATTGCTTTGACTTTGAAAGTTTAAAAAGGATTTCCGCTTTATTTATGCCTTATTATTTAATTTTAAAAAATAAATATACTAAATAGTAAGCAAAAGATATAATTTGCATGTTGACTATCTTAAGGTTTCAAAATTTGTTCCTTATCAAGAATATTGAAAGTTGTGCCAAGATAAATATGCTAAAATATATTCAAGGTCAATTGATGAATTTTCAATATACAATTGCAAAAGAAATTATGTCTCAAAGTTAAGATTTCATAAAACTCATATCACGTAAATAATAGTTAAAATCTCAAATTTTAATTTCTCAAGGCAAAAGGTACAAATTAACACTTAAAAGCTTCTCAAAAATTCTAAACAAACTCCTAACCTTTTGAAGAATTTAATTTAGCTATTAACATTAAAATCTATTCAAGTAATACCCCTTATTTGCGTATAACTTAGTGAAAATGTTAGAATTAAGTAATTTTTATATGATAACAATAAGGACTTATTTATTCCATTGAGAAAAATATATGAGGGTAAATTACAAAGTTCTAATATATTAAGGGTTAATTTGTGACTATTTGGCAATAGTAAGGTAGAATATGTTAATTTTAGAATTTTAAGGGCTTATCCATAGAAATTAGAAATACTAAAGGCTTAGACAGGACATTTTACAAATTTAAAATTTCTAAGGTATACATTAACTAGCTAATATAACACAAGAAATTCTAAGTGCCATAACTAATGTAAAAAAATATTGGATCACTAATGAAGTTGCTTAACTATTGATAAGTTACATTGGAAAACAATATTTGCAAGATAAGATTTGTTGAACCTTTGTAGTCGATATTAAAGCCTTGTTATTTCTTAAGGGTTTAAATGAATTGATATGACTATGAGATGATGTTTCAAGACATAATGCTCATGATTGGAGATCTGAAAGTGAAAGTATAAGAATTAAAGAAGTTACTTAAAACTGCTCGAGCGTTACTTAATGTTTCAAAGCAAGTTGGAGTGCCAAGGTGTTAGAAAAGAAGCATCATTAGATAGATAGGAGTTTAGAGTGGACTAAAGGATATTCAGTTGACTATATCCTACGATGTGAGACGTTTTTTCGTAGTTTAGATCATGTGATCAACAAAATGAAGGGTTAATTGACGATCATCATAGTGGCTCACCATCGTAATATTTTGATAAAATAAAAGGCATTGACACTAGAAACAACTAGTAGGCTGGTAAATAGTATAAGAAGGATTTCTAAGAGCTCAATAACTAACAAAAATAAGATTCAAGAGAAATCCAAGTGATAGCAAGAGTAAGTGCTACATCTAGTTGAGAGTATTGAGTTGATTTCTTTATTGATAGTTCGTTAATTAAAAATGAGATTGTGAGTAACTTATGAATTCTTTAAGAAATTGTTTGGTTCACCTAACTATAGACGTATTCTTGACAAAGACGAGTACCTAGTGAGGATTTCTCTAATGTATCACTGAGGAGCGCAAGCAAAAGTTTTACACATAAACCAAATATTCCCAAATCGAGAGTGCCTTATTATATAACACAATATTCATTTTGTAGCTTTAAAATGGTGCTTCGAATGAAAGTGCATAAACCTAGACACTATACCCACTAAATAAGGAATTTTAGACCTATTATAAGTTAAATAGATCAGTCCTTTTAGTAGAATCTTGTAATGTTGTTCACTGGCTACTTTGATGCTATCCTTCATTTGGAACTTCTCATTCATATGCTTAAGTGTATCAGCTACCTTATAATTCAATATATGGAACCTCTTTAGTAAATTCATTACTTATTTCTTTTTAGAGATGAAGAAACCATCCCTAACTTGCTTCACTTCTACATTAAGAAAGTAATGCAATAAACTCAAATATGATACTTCTATTAAGCACATTCATACCCTAATTCAACAAATTCTGCAAATTAAGCACATTCATACCCTAATCAACACATCCAATGCAGCTAACCTAATCAATTCACCAATTCATATATACCCTAATCAATTCAAGAAATACATACCCTAATCAACACAGTCGGCGGAGAGGAGAGACTCCACACAGCGACGGTGACGAGAAGAGATGCAGACGGCGAGGAGAGGATGGCGCGGCGACGAGAGGAGATGGTGACGAAAAAAGCGAAGAAACAAAGGAGAATGGGAGAAGGAATGTTCGGGGATGTTTTAACCCCCGAAGCGAAATGACGTCATTTGGTATTAAACCAAAAGATGTCGTTTTCGATTTTTTAAAATAATTAATCTAAATTTAATGACAAAAAGTAAGGACAGTCAGAAAATCATCGACGGATTACAAAACTGTCAGTACAAAACCGACACTGCATAAAATCCAACGACAGATACTAAATTCGTCGATAAAATTCCGAAGCTATTTAATTGAGGAAAGTGTTCCCGACTTCCCGCCTAATTTACAGAAGGTTATGATAGGTTCATAGCTAAAATCTATCGGAAAATTTGCACAAATTTTTTCCCTCTACCTTTACCGACACCAATTTTGTCCATCGAAAAATGGAATTTTTCACGACAGGGTTACCGACGAATATTAATTTTCCGTCTATAACTAGCTACGGTATTATTTATATTGGTAATTTTCCGTTGCTAATGCATGGTTTTCTTGTAGTGGAAGTTTGTGAGTGTAAGCTACACTTCAACCATTTAAGAAAAAAGAATTAGTTGAAAATTAAATTAATAATTATTTGGATCTAACTTATTTAAATTTCTTAATTTTAAATTGTTAATTCTGGAAAATATTTTAGTTAAAATATGTAATTTATGAATTATTGCGTATATTTGGTATTTTATTTAATATATTTAAAAATAAATAGTTATAAGTTCAGCTGATATAAAAAAAATATTATGATGCAATTATATCTACAATCAATATTTTAAAAAGAGAAGAAAGTAAATATTTTGGCCATATATTGTAAAAAAATTTGTATTATTGTTTATATCTATTTTTGTGGAAGGAACCTTTTAATTTATGATCAAGTTCTTTATGAGTAATAAAGATTCAAAATGTCCACGGTCTTGTAAAAATTGATTTAATCTATTTAGTCTATAGGTTAAACTACTGATTTGAAATATTTAAAATTTAAGGATTAATATAAATTTAGATTTAAATAAACTAAAAAAATTGAAGTGTCATATTTAAGTTATATAAAAAAATTTCAAAAATTTCAACACAATATATAGCTTATAATTACCTTAATTTATAATTGTTGTCTAATATTATTTAAAATAATTAATATTTATTATATTAATTCTCAATTCACTTTTCTAGACACTTTGTATTCATGACATGGCATGTACAGAATTCTACTCTTTTATAGACGACGTTCTCGACTGACTGAACGAAATCTGTGCTGGAATATTACTTCACCGACTAGTGTAGAAACAATTAAATTTAAATATTTAAGTCAATTGGCAGAGATATTAATTATTAGTTGAAGTCTCACTAAAATACATAGTTTGGTTTTTTTTATATATAAATAAAATATAAATTTTTAGTGGACACTAATCAATAAACAAAAATAAATATCAACCAAAATATTAAAAAATAAATTATAAAACAACAAAATAAAATTAAATAGTATTTAACAACCATGTGTACATTCCATTGGGTTACTCAAAACTCGAGTTTGAAGGTAACAGATATCAAACCCACTTATACCCTTATCTTTCAGTTACAGATATACCTCGTCGCAGAACTGGCCCCCCCAAGGGACCCATAGCCCACTTGGACACCAAATTCCATTCCCACATTGATTTTTTGGGATTCGAACTTGGGATGTTGAGGCAACCCAGGAGAACCTGGTCAGAACCATCTTCGTATCTTGACTGGGTTAACACTATAGTATAGAGTGAGTGAGTAGGGAGAGAGACATCCATGAGTATGGAACCACTATCTTCAGATCCTGTTCATTTATCTTCTAGGTTATCTTTGTCTAGTTTACCTTCGTCTGTAAAGCGTGTGTTATCAGATAAAATATAAAATCTTGTAGAGATTACTCATGTATATGTAGAAAATCGTGTGTGTGAGTCTTCTTTAACTTTGTTGAGTCCGTACAGTTTCTACAGTCTTGACCGTTCATGGACAAGAAGTATTCATACCATTTTGTCTACCTCAAGGCCAAAAGTAAAGGAAATCATCCAGAGTTCCAGATTGGAAGAGTGTAGTCTCAAATCTACAACAGCAGAGCAGTACGTAAAGCTCAAGATCCCTAAGAAACTGATCTCTCTATGGAGGGAGTAGAACCATACGCACTTACATGTTGGAGCAATACGCCTTGTTCTTTCTCTTCATGGAAGAAAGGGAATACCTGTGACAGCTAAGATATCTCTTCTAGATACTACCTACACTACGTAACAAAATACTTTGATTGGTACCCTTCTGACAACTCTCAACAACGGAAGTGTTATCTTGACCATAGCACCTGATTTCAACATTAAGTTAGATGATCCCACGTTATCTGAACTTCTTCAAGTTCATATCCAGATCACTGGCACAGATCAAGATCCTACGACCATCATGGCTATGTTACATCATCAAATGATCTACTGTCTACAAAATCATGCTATGGATCTCAATTTTCCCAATAACACTTCGGATGCTCTTTACATGGTTGCTGATCATTCAAATGATCATATTACTATCATCAAAATCCCGAAGCAACTACCAGTAGTGGAGCTAGAAAAGTTGATGCCTACCGAATGGATCACCAATTACCAAAGGGTGTTCCACGCAAATCATCAACACTCTTTTCATACCACCACTCGACCGATTTTGCAGACACTCAGAGATGGAAGTGTGAAGTCCATCTATGCACAGCCCAACAATGAAGATCCGTCTAGACCTTCTAAGCTAATGGAGATCCAGTTTATGTAAGCTATCATCATGGACACTTTGTATGGGATGTTGACCTATTTATATGTGAGCCCAACTGTGAAGTCTGTTTCAACCCAAAAACACACAGTGAAGATGATGATGACTATTACAGAAGGAGAAGGAAGAAGAAAAAGCCCAAATCTCGATACAAACCTTCTCAACAGTATCATCCACATCAGGATGATCCAGATCTATCCTCTAGAGTATGCTCAGTAGCAGATCACTAATTGACAGGTGACCCATCTCCTTCCCTGACGGGGGAGACATTTATCTCTTCATCTCATCTACTGACGGGTGAGAAACTTCCAAATCCAGAAGTTGGATAGAGCAGATCTCATAACTCCCATCACCTATGCCAGAATGATGAATCGGAACAGTTACTATATAGCGTTACTCGATCTACAGCTAGTTCTCATGATAATACAACAGATAATGGTCGTCTTGAACATATCCACAGATCTTGACCTAGATCTTTTCATGAGATGCTGAATTCTTCATATAAGCCAAAGTCAACTATTCCTATTATGACTCCTACTCCTATAGCCTGTATGATGGTAAGGCCATATGAGGATAATTTTTCTCAATTATCTAGGAGTACTAATGAATCGCAGAAGGTTATCTTTAACCCATACATCCGAGCCACAGGAATCACTTCACAAGGTAATCTTGTGTCAAATCCTTCTGATGAAGTGTTAAATTGGCAGACATCTAATGCAGTAGCACAGAACAAAGTTCTTAGAAGGATTGATTCTAAGCTGGATGGAATCAGTCAATAAAATATGGCTACACAACATAAAGTCGATTTGATTACAACACAGATCTAACAAATGTATCAAGCTTACAAACAACAGGTTCAAAATCTTGATGTTGAACTTCGTCAATACATCTCTGCCCATTATTTGGGGCATGACTTCGACTTTAAAGTAAAAGAGATACAAAGGATATAAGGAATCGTGAAACAAATGGAAGCTGATATGCACTTTGCTCAAACCAGGAATGTATATGGTTCGACTTCTACAGTCTTTCCAAATACACAACCAGTGTATTCTACTTCTATGTATCAGAAGTATCCTGAAGAAGCTGACTATTCAAAGGAATTTAAGTTTAATTATCCTTTGATTAGACAGTATTTGCATACACAGGCAAATGAAGCAAAGTGAACAAGAAAATCGGAATCAAAGCCTAAGCCTCAAAAGGTTCGTGAGCCTTCATCGTCTTACACAAAGATTGAACCAGAATATCAATGGAGAAAACCTGGAGGAGTTCGTATCCACTCTCCAAATGAGCCAAGCTCTCCACAACAACGATAGTCTCATCCTTTTACGTCTACTGGAAAGGTAAAGAGCCCATGCCAGAGTTCATTGCAACTTTTGAGACCTTAGATTAATCAGATTAACAATCAAACTCTTATTCTGGAGCTTTTGAAATATCTACATCATCGTCAGAACACATTTCTGAATCATCAACAGATGACTCAACACAACTTGCTGATCTCTTTGAACTATCTAAAGTCCTCATAATGAAGCCTGAACCTACTGAAGAACAACCTGAGATAAGTGAAGCAGAATCCATAGGTACTGAACATTACAGACCTACACCAGCACCACAAGTTGATCCAGTAGCATAGGATACATGGCCCAAGCCTTCTTCTGGTCCGTGGTTTACGTTTGATGATCTTCCACCTAAAAAATGGAGAGATCGACTATATGAGTTTGGTGCATGGATTGATTTGCAGACGACTCAACCTAATCGTCCTTTACAGGAGATTTTGTCTGAGTTTATTTCTTGATTCACTGGTACTTTGCGAGAATGGTGGCAAAGTATTAATGATTATCAACGACTTCAGCATATTCAAGTCACTACAACCGGAGCTCTCCTTGGAATCATTCACAAGGAATTTATTGGTAACTTTCAACTGATTGACAAGCAGATTTATCAAGAATATTTCTCAATGAAATGTTACTCTCTTGATAAGCGTGATATTCAAAAACAGTACAAGAGAATGACGGACAGGTATTATCTCTTGAATGGATGGAATGTTGTTAATCTTCGTTACACTTTTATTTCATCCCTTTCAGATGAGTTACAACCAGAGTTACAAAGGACCATAGTTTCTTTACAACGTGATATGGTGAATATCTCTCTTGGAGAAATCTATCAACTTGCTTTATCGTCTCTTGATAAGCTGTGTGATCAACATACCTTATTCAAGAATATCATGAAAGGCTGTCCAGTTTTGAAACAAGCTTGCAAGAAGCCTTATCTCCAGATAAAATACAAAGATAAAAAGACTTGTGAGTGTTATAGCAAGAAGAAAGCTCATCTTGCTCAAGTCTACTATAAAAGGAGAAAGTTCCACAAAAAGAAGGAAGATTCTAAAACATTCAGAAGAACCAAACGAAGCCAAAGACATGGCCCAAAGTTTCATCGAATGAGGTTCTTCAAGAAATCTTCTCATAGACAGAAAGCTACTCGATGTAAAGTGACCTGGTTGTCCACAGAGAAAGCATCGAGTGTGTTGTAATTGAATCGAATTTATATTGCATAGCCATATTTTGTTGACTGATTCCATCCAACTTAGAATCAATCCTTCTAAGAACTTTGTTCTATGCTACTGCATTAGATGTCTTCCAATTTAACACTTCATCAGAAGGATTTGAAACAAGATTACCTTGCGAATTGATTCTTGTGGCTTAGATGTATGGGTTAAAGATAACCTTCTGTGATTCATCAGTATTTTCCTAGATGAAGAAGGTCCAGACGGATCTTTATTATTGGGCCGCGCATAGATGGACTTCACACTTCCATCTTTGAGTGTCTGCAAAATCGGTAGAGTGGTGGTATGAAAAGAGTGTTGATGATGTGCGTGGAGCACCCTTCGGTAATTGGTGATCCATTCGGTAGGCATCAACTTTTTAAGCTCCACTGCTGGTAATTGCTTTGGGATCTGGATGATAGTAGTCTAATAATTTGAACGATCTGCAACCATGTAAAGAGCATCCGAAGTGCTATTAGGAAAATTGAGATCTATAACATGATTTTGTAGACCGTAGATCATTTGGTGATGTAACGTAGCCATGATAGCCGTAGGATCTTAATCTGCGCCAGTAATCTGGATCTAAACTTGAAAACGTTCAGATAACGTGGGATCATTCAACCTGATGTTGAAATCAGGTGCTATGGTCAATATGACACTTCCTTCGTTGAGAGTTGTCAACAGGGCACCAATCAAGACATTTTGGTACGTAGTATAGGCAGTGTCTAAAAGAGATATCTTGGTTGTCGCAGGTATTCACTTTATTCCATGAAAAGTAAGAACAAGGCTTATTGCTCCAACATGTAAGTGCGTATGGTTCTCTTACCTCCATAGAGAGATTCGTTCCTTAGAGATCTTGAGCTTTATGTACTGTTCTGCTGTTGTAGATCTGAGACCACACTGTTCCAATCTAGAACTCTGGATGATTTCCTTTACTTTTGGCCTTGAGGTAGAATAGATGGTACGAATGCTTCTTGTCAATGAATGGTCACGACTGTAGTTATTGTATGGACTCAACAAAGATAAAGAAGACTCACACACACGATTTTTTATAGGTAAATAGGTAATCTCTACAAGATTTTCTATTTTATTTGATAACACACACTTTACAAGCAACGGTAAACTAGACAAATATAACCTAGAAGATAAATGAACAGGATCTGAAGATAGTGGTTCCATACTCGTAGATGTCTCTATCCTTACTAAGTCTATACTATAGTGTTATCCCAGTCAAGATACGAAGATGGCTCTGATACTATCAATTATATTTGTATATTAGATAAAAAGGATATTTGCAATTATATATTAGATATAAAAAGATGGATCTATTATTTTAAGATTTGCTAGGCATGACTCTAAAAATTATCCAGGAAGAAACAAGCCGGACAGTATCAGCACGCCATCAGGCTATTACATGGTTTACAAGCTAACTACGTTTTGTTCCTGAAATAGTGAAAAGAAGTTAGCAAATAAAGATTCACTCAACGTCCAGTCGTACGGTGATCAACAGTCAGTTGGAGCGATTTTCACTCTTGAGACTTGAGAGACCCTTTAAATACGACAAGGGGATTGAAAAGTAGATCCGGCGCAAATGATTGACTTTTTGTTTTTTACTTTTTATCATTACTTAAAATTTTCCTTTCCTTGTTTCTTTCCCTTAAACAATTAAAAGATATCCCACATTTAAAATGACCTTTATCATTTATCCTTTTTACAAAGTTAACGTGAATTCTTAAAAACACTAGTTCACAACAATTAAAACAAATATATGTGTAAAAAAATTAATTATTAATTATTATAAATTTATTATAAATAACTATTTGTTATTAAAGTTCAATAAAGACTAATTAATACTAAAATTGGTTACATAAAAATTAATTAAACCAAACATCGTAAAATTCGATAATGTTTACTATTATAAAATATATACAGCAAGACCCAAAATTGAAATTAGTACAATGTAGCTCAATATGAGTGTGTATTTAAATTAAATCTTGTGGAATGTAATTACTTAAAAATAAAATAAACATGGCCGAATAAAATTAAAGATTGATAATTATCTCTTTTATGTTAAAAAATGGAGACCATGTGGATTTTTATTTCCCGAGATTAGTACGAAACTCTTTAAAAAAGCTCTATTTTAAATGATAGTCAAATAGTCAACTAGTTTCTTAGAAAAGTTTTTTCTATTAGCTCATTCAAACAAGCACTAAAAAATCTTAATAGGCGAGATAAGAAATGGAAATTGAAGAGTGAAGAAAAGCCAATAGTTCAAAAAAAAAAATGGAAAAGCTCAGAGTTTTCTACTACTAAAGATGTATAAGAAAAGACAAAAGGATATCTGGTCATCCAACCGGCTGATTTATTCCCTTTGGTTTAATTAATTTTTAAATTGCACTAATTTCAATTATTGTTTAATTAATTTTTATGTAACCAATTTTAAGTATTAATTAGCATTTATTGAACTTTAATTAAAAAGAGTTATTTATAATAAAATGTTAATAATTAATAAATAAAATTTTTACACATATATTTGTTTTGATTTTTGTGAATTAATATTTTTAAGAACTCTTATTAATTTTGTAAAAAGGATAAATGATAAAGATAATTTTAAATGTGGGATATCATGTAGAGTTTTATTTTTATTTTATTTTATAAGAACTTCATAAGTTAACAAAATTTGACAATTAATTAATAAACTGATCAATGTAAATTAAAAACTAAAAATTTACTTTTTGTAAGGTTGCTTTTTAAAAACTGATAATTAATAAATAAGTAGGGGTGCTTTTTGTTTTTTACTTTTTACCATTACCTAAAATTTTTCTTTCCCTGTTTCTCCCCCTCAAAAGATAAAACTCTAAAAGATATCCCACATTTAATTACTTTTATCATTTATCCTTTTTACAAGATCAATGTGAATTCTTAAAAACACTAGTTCACAAAAATTAAAACAAATATATGTGTAATAATTTTAATTATTAATTATTAAAATTTTATTATAAATAACTATTTTTAATTAAAGTTCAATAAAGAGTAATTAACATTTAAAATTGGTTACATAAAAATTAATTAAACCTAACATCGTAAAATTCAATAATGTTTACTATTACAAAATATAGCAAGACCCAAAATTGAAATTAGTACAATGTAGCTCAATATCAGTGTATTTACATTAAATCTTATGGAATGTAATTATTTAAAAATAGAATAAACATGGCCTAATAAAATTAAAGATTGATAATTATTCCTTTTATATTAAAAAATGGAGACCATGTGGATTTTTATTTCTAAGAGATTAGTGCAAAAAGTTTTTATGACATGTAACTAAGTGAACTTATAATAAAGCTGCGTTTAGATATGCGATGTGGTGGGGATAAGTATTTATCTACTGCAATTTTCAAACGCAGTCATATGTTTGGATCAGTGGGTGGACAATCAGAAATTAAAAGAAAGTGTGATTCCACCGCATAAATCGATAAGTAGAAAAAAGGTTGTGGTATCATCTGACTCATAAGCAAAAGGAGCACGCTTCATACCGAAGAGTGCTGAACAAAACCAAACTAGTTATTCTCTTCGTAAGGTCATACTTACAAAGACATAATAAAGAAAAATTTTAAACCAACCGAAGAGCACAAAAAGAGCTATTGAAAGGACACTCTTGTAACTTGTGTGAAGAATCATATTTTAGATTCCACAAATGTTTCAGATCCTAATCATCCCTTAAAATTTTGTCAAGACTTTCTCTGTTTATAGCTCATTTGCCTACTTCTCCATTAAATGATAATATATAAGTTTCCTTTTTTTTTAAATGATAAAAATTGATATGATATAGTATAATAGAATAGGGTTTCTCTTTCTATCTCATCCTACTAGATACGTTTTAAAATTTATTAAATTTTTTGCAAGCACACGAGGGATGAAAGCACATCAACTTAAGTTGTATTGAATAGTATGCTTAAAACATATTTCCTATTAAATGGCTACAATTTAACTTACAGAACACGCCCCATGTAAAAGATGTAATTCAGAACTACACTTTGGGTTGGCATAGTAACTTGAAAGCAAAAATGAAAAGAGTAAGATTCTGACATTGGCATCTTTTGGCTCTAAGTAGTTGCAAAACCTTTTATAGTCCAACTGTCACAATTGCTTGAAGGAACATCCAACCAAGCATATGTACATCTTGGAGTAAGCCAGCATCTAAAATATCATGTACATTACAAGTTTTATCCGTGGCACATTTCCAAGCATATGTATGTGGGAGTATGCATGAGAATAGTCCTTTATATGGTCAATATTCTCAACATATATGCACATCACACAAATAGAGGAGAGTATTTAGAAAAAAAATCCTTAATGTACGCCTGATTAAATCTTTTCAATCAAACAAAAGAAATTACTAAAGTATAAAATTCATGGACAACATAGGAAGATTCTCAACATATTCTTAAAGACCAATCCAATTTCAAATACAAAAAAAAAGAATAGCAAATAAAAAGAACAATACAAAACAATTTTCAGCTTTATACGTAAGAATCATCAATACAATATGTAAAGATAATAGATTATATGTATCGCCGGAGCTTCGTTTGTCAAGCATGTACCTCTCTATACGATCGCTAAATAAATTAAATTTGAGTACATGATATTGGACTTAACCAAGGTTTTTTAGTTTCAATTCATACATCTTTAATTCTTCAAATTGGAATTATCGTAAGGCTTTTTAGTTTCAATTATATGAATAATGAGCGAACAAGATAGAATGAGAAAAATCATAATGGGTAGTAATTTCGCAAACTTTCTGATTTTACCGTGATTATCTCTGGTACAAACAAAAATAAAACCAATCAAAAGCAAAATAATAAATGACATCAGAAATTTGATAACTCAGTTCGGCATTTCTTGCTTACGTCTGTGGGCCTTCACGCAGATTAATTCTTTCACTGAAGTACAATAGATTTACCCAAAGCTTTACTGAGCCGACACTATTCAACCCTTGACACTATCTCTCAACTTGATTTCTTGTGAAAGAATTTCACACCCAATAATACGACCGACTCGTGTTAACCTCAACATAAGATTTTCTTAATGCTCTTTTTAGTTAAAAGACAATTAATAAAAATAACTCAAGTGATAAATCAACTAATAATAAAAATAAAAAACACTTTGAGACGAAAACATAACCATTTTCTTATGAGTTCAGCTCCTCTGAAATATATCAAAAAGTTGTTCACACAAAATAGGCTGATTCATGCACACTCCGAATCCAAATTACAGCTGCAACAGAAGAATTTCCAGCAAAATAGATCCAACAAATAAACCTCTACTCAATAATTTACCGAGGCCTCACCACATCAATTGCGCAACGCCAGCGGCCACGTTCTCCTTTCCAAAGACGTCTTCCTCCCAAGTTAAAACTGGATGTGGTGCAACGCCAGCGACCACGTTCTCCTTTCCAAAGACGTCTTCCTCGCAAGTTAAAACTAGCAGCTGTCGTTGATACCACTTCAGCTATATATTTTTCAATCTTGAATTCACGCCCACTGAAAGACCAACTCCACATAAGCTGCTTCACCATGTTTACGTGATAGTCATGCAGGCATGAGGCAACAAGAACAGTGGTATTTATTGCTTCTTTGAATTTTTGCAGAAACGAATGATACCAAAAGGACTTTTTCTCTCACATAAGCTTTGTATTTTCCATATGTGATTAATGCCCACTGCACACCCACCGCGCACTTTTTATTTTTAGCAATTAACCCAGAGATGTAAGATGACCTCCGTTTGTTTTACTCAATCCACCGTTAACGCACAGCCACACAATCTTTGCTGCTTAACTAAGATTCACTTCTGCAGCGTTAATTCAATAATCAATTAAGACCCACGCAATCACCAATCTACTCGGTTATTGAGTGGTTAAAACACATATGCACATGCACGATTCTCACACTTCAAAAATCATTCACCACACGCCACTGCCACTTCTCTTTGTTTCCTTCTCTTATCCTAAATTCACAAAATTCACGCAAAACACAATTTAATTACTAACATGATAATAGACTTCAATCTAAGATAAGATTATTTTTCAACTAGAAAATTATCCATATAGTTTTTGAATCCAAGTCATTATTTAATTAATATCTTATATGTCAAATTAATAAATAATGTCAAAACTAATTACTTAGATATATAACATATATCCTAACAGAATGAATAAATCAGATTAACAACAAAAGCTTGATTAAATATGCATGATGATCAACACATATGAGATAAAGACCTCATAATACTTGGTATTATTACTCCTACTTGGACCTCAGTTATCTCGCTATAATTATCTTAATAGTCTAACACCACCTCTGTCACTATCTAAGCAATAATAACCCCCTAAATTACTAAATAAAGTCACAAGGTAGAAGCACTCAGTTACTTTGATCTAATCTATGAAAACAAATGCTAAATAGTTATTCAAGTACCAACGAAGAATATTCAAAACTCTAAAAATGGAGACCTACCGAACCCATGGAAGCAGAAGGACCACTAGCACGCGTCAGTATCGTTGAAAGCATCCCAGCTTCAAATTTATCAGGAAAACAAGATAACAGTATGGTTGAACCTAAGGCACTCACTTTCAAATGCAGATGCGTTTGAAGAAGGGGTTATAGATAGGTGTTATTTTCGGAATTAGCTTCACTGCTCCTTATAGGAGCCCAAGAAGAACCGCTATATTTTGGATCGTGGGTTTTTGTTTTAATTTAGCTTTGCAGGCTTTACACCCCTACCTTCTACCTTTTCCTCTCTATCTACAATAGTTTGAAGTTAACTTAAATTTATATGATAATTTAATTTAAATTTATGTAGAAGTTAATTAATAAAATAATTTAATCAAATGTATTTAAACTTGACACTCAACCTCAAACTCAACCCTGATCTTGAGCCGATCGCCAGTTCTCGTTATATCTAACGTCCTGTAATTATATTGAGGTGAACACAAATGGTTGGAATACCTTAAGCCCATAATTTCATATCATGCATACAGCAACCCCAATTTTGAATGGAAATAGTTCTCCCTCTTTCTGCTATTCCGACGTAATCTTGCTAGAGATCAAACAAAGAACATAACTCATACTTCAACACAAGGCATCTCTTTCTGCCATTCCGACGTAATCTTATTAGAAATCAAACACACAAATAACTCAACTCAACCCGTTCAAACGGGCATATTCTAGGACGAGCTGACGTGGCGATGATATGGTGTAAATGAATTTCCTGGAGACATTCAATCATATGGTGGTCAATTAACATCTCTGAGACTCCCCGCGGCAGGAGTAGACGATCCCGAACACGAAATCCATCCACAAGCTTCTCTTCAACTATCCGACGAATCCAACGGTATAGCTTGTGAAAACTGCCATATGAATATGATTCTGCCACCAAAATCAAACTGTAAAATACATATAAAGCAACACGCAGTGGCTCAGGCGGTAGCAACGATGCCAGTGTAACCAGCGACAGCGAACCTGAGAATGTCATAAAACGATTACAAGCTTCGGTTGAAACTAATGCTTGCTTAGGAACATATGCCAAGCAATAGTATACAAGTAACTGAAACCACGGTGCTTGCGGGGTGGGTTTCAAAAGGTGTAAAGGGTCTTCCCTTGATATTTAATTCCGACCAGAGTTACAAGTACGGGACTGAGCGACACAAGAGCTTCATGAGTAGGTGTGTCTGTGAAAATGGTTATAGGGTGGGTTTCGAAGGGTGTAAGGGGTGACGACGAAGAATTTAAATCCAACCCTCCAATTCATACAACGGCTGTCGTCTTTCTCGTTTTACTTCACTCTCGAAGGTTCCACAGAGAGCGACAGTTTCTGCTCTCTTCTCCTCTGGCTTCCTCTCCTTCTCCACCATCGGCTTCTTTCCTTTGATATTGCTTCTGGTTTATCGAAATGGGAAA